>OX183131.1:53032179-53307231 GCA_945261195.1 Cryptosula pallasiana | reverse complement strand
TACCGCAATACCTTTGGCTCAAACGGGGGTGCAACCATTCAACTATGAACCTGAAGCTTATGTTCCTGCTACATATTGTAATGTTTACGATAGATAAAAACCAATATAAATATCAATATTTTACTTCAAACTTATAATAATAATCCTTGCTGTTGTTTATTGTTAATAATAAATATTTTCATTGTAGCATCAAAATACTTTTTTGGTACAAAAGTCCAAACGCAAGTGATGAGTCTTTTGAGCGCAAAACTGAGATTTATGCATTATGTTACGATTCAGCAGATTGAAAGTGCTATTACGTTTCTCAACAGTATGAAAAAGTTTCAAAATTCCTTGACAAAAAATACTTGAGAAAACAAATTGTAGAGTAAAATACTTTTATTGCATCAGCAATAATATTTTTGAGACTGAGTTATAGACCAATTTCACATCTAAAAGTAAAGCTATTTTCTGTCCGTTACAACTGGCTCTCATTGGCCATTCAGTGGATTACATCTTGACTACATCATCAATTCAGCTCATATTGGCAATAAATATTTTGGCAAAACTTTAAGGTTTTCTGGTGTTTAAATGCATTTTCCCCATAACATTTGGCTATATTGGATGAATAAAATGCAGACTATCAACATAATACAACGTTTAGTTTCTAATAAACTTCCCGTAAATGCTTCAAAATCGGCAGTATAATATAATTTATGAGCCATATGGTAATGGAATTGGGTCTGCTTTCAACAAAATGCCAATCATTTCGAATACTATATCTCTCTCTAGAGGGGGCACTGTGCCAGTAGGACAGTAACAACTAGTGATCATTTACTGCCGGATCAGTTGGCAAACACAGAGCCCATAGCTCAAATAAACTATGTGTAAGCGTGAATAGTTGCTTTTTTCAGAGATGCCAATTCTTAAGAAGGCAATCCTCTAGGGCGGTTGGCAGTGTATGAATGAATGTAGTGGGTAGGAAAAAATCAGCCATTTTATAATTATGCTGACAGGAAGTAATTAACATAATACATACAGACATACATTGACAGGAAGCAGTTGAACCAATGGCGTACAAGATAAAAATATTTAGTAATGGAATACGATTATATAGAAGTGGAGTCAAATGGCTAAAAGGTGGAGTCCTGTCTCCATAGTCCAATCAGAGACTTGACGAGTCTGAGGCTGCACTTCCCCTTTGGTTGGTAATTCTGGCGATCCAAAGAAGGGTGCTCCCGGCTCCAGGGTTAGTGTAAGATCTTGGGTGATTTTAAAGATCATCCGCTAAGGCGACCATCTTGTGCATCAGCATACCGGGTCAGCCATAGGTTGCTACCGGCTCAGCAGGGGTCAAGACTGACCCTTTAGGCTGTGCTACCGTAATAGAAAATTATTTTACAGGCACAGCACCTTGTTTAGGGCTAGGGCTGGGTTTAGAATTCCAACGCATCTCTGATTAGTTTTTAGTAGCAAATGAGCTGTTTATTAGCGGCATTCACCAAAATCTACTACAATAAAAATCCTGCTCTTAAGCATTTTGCAAGTAACCTGTGTATTTGCGACTTGCGGTTATGTTTGGGAGACTGGAATTACAGTTTTAACTCCCAATAAAGTGTTTGGCCTTTATGATATGATGCAATGGGACAGGGATCTTAACCTTCAACTTCAAAAAACCTTGGTAAAATTGGCGCGGCGTTTTGTGAGCGAGCTTCGAGCCCAAACTGAGGCGTGCAGCGCCGAGCAACATCTGGTGGGGGGATTTGGAGGGCACTGTAAGCCCCTCCCCAGCGGGGTTTGGGGTGGAGCCCCAACCTCCAAAGCTCTAAGAGTAATGAAACACTTGACAATCAATCAAAATGAATGTATTGCAAACGGAGGCAACAAAGGGTGAGTATGAGAAATGCTTGGAGTCAGAAAAAATGTATGAAGTGTGATCAGATTAAAATGTCTGACCACACACTATGCATATGAATCACTGAGTGTAATGTGCTTGTTGGGTCCTGCTTTGGCTATATGCTGTTGTGGCCTTTTTACAATTTTTTATCAGCTCTTTATCATCAAAATCATTCATATACATTGTACTATGTAATTTGAGACCAATGCTCAAGCTGGTAGTTAACTTCTTTTTTAACTGCTTTTAAATGTTTATTTATAGCATGCTTGAGGTTTAGAGTCACTTGGTGAGTCATTATAACCCAAATTTCCTAGAGAAAACACAATAAACATTGTAGGGGGCTAATGGAAAGAAGTAGTGTAAAACCAATATCTACTAATATGACATCTCCTACTAAAGGTGAAGAAAGAAGAGATTTTGATTCATTCGTATTTTATTGATGCCTTTTCCATCTCTATTATTGACTTGATCAGAGTGCTGTGTCAGATTTCTACATGACTTTAGCAGAAAAAGTGAGGCACTGGTAGTTTGTAGCATTGTTGTTGCATTGAATTAACTTCAATTGTTCATTTATTTGTTTTGCTAGGGCTATAATTGAGACTAGATAACTGGAACAGGTGAAATATATAGTAGCAATTGTATGAAAGGCTCGTGCAGTTTAAAGGAGGTATTAATTATTCTAGTAAAGCCGGGTACCAAATAACATATTACAAATTCCAAAATCCTGGCAATTTGGATAAAATTCTAATGGCTGAGATTCCTGAAGGGGAGTAAAAGTCAGACAGAAAGCAAACAATTACTTTCATACGATGATAATGTCTGCTGTGTTTGATAGCTACTAAAGATGTTAGAAAGTGCAGTTTTATTTGCATAGCAATTTCAGAAAGCATTTACATTAAATCTTTTTTGGAGTCAGCGTTTTCAATGTGAAAATGAAAAAATAATGCTCAGTTTGGTGGCGTGTCTAGCTGTGCTAAAAATTTCTTAAAACTTGTGGAGAGGCAAACACTCAAACAAGCTGAGATGCTTTGGCAGATTCGTACACCAAGTTGCAGCAGTTTCATTACCACATGACATGGTTCATCCAATTGTGCTGTAAAATATTGCTTGCCAAATACTTTTTCCTTAGGCTTGAATATATCAAGGGTTCTTGCAACCCGGTTGTTAAAAAAGAAAAGCTAAAACACTAGCTTTCAATAAATCAAGACGTCACATATGAAACAGAAAATCAAGTTTTGAAATTTCAAATCGTGGCTTATTTTCTTTTAAGTTGCGAAACAAATCAGAAAGAAATCACTCCAAATTTGCAGATTAATACAAAAAAGTATAAAAACTGCATCCCTATGACCAAATTTAGTTTTTAAAGTTGTCTCTTTCAATATCGTTTACTTCCCATGATGGTAGAGTTCTCATAACGCCTGTGAGGGTAAAAGATTCGTCTACGAAAATTAATAAATTAATCCGGCTCCTTGTCATTCACCCAGTGTTCTGATTTCTTCGTGAGTTATGAACAATATCATTGATTGCTCAATGATTGCCTATTTCATTAGGGCAACTATTTAGACAAATCCCAAGTCGGCCAAACCTAAAACTGTATGCCACAATGGTGTTAAAGAAACATGCAGCTGTGTCTACGACCACCAAGTAAGATGGAAATGTTATTGCTTTTATGCAAATGCAATTGAAGCGATATTCAGAGCTAGGAGTTAAATTTTTCAATTTAATTATTGTCGCTGCTTCTTGTTTTTAGGCCGATGTTTAGAAAATAAACAGTGTTGTTTTCGTGATTCCCAGTTCTTAGTAATTCTGAGTTCTATGAACTACTACTGGAAGAAAAACATGGGCGATCCGATTTTATTTAGGGGTGAAGGTTGGGTGTTTTCTGAACTTGCAATATGTAAACAAAACAGTGTTAATGTTGATCCACTGGTACACACAATCTAACCGCAATGAACTTTAAAAAACTCTGAAAATAGTTTTGTAAGTTTCTAATTTTCAGTATTCCATTTTGCAATCATTTACTTTGTACTGGTCTAGATATTGAATTCTTTCGAACGTATTACCATTAAATTCTAGAATGAAGGCAATTAAGGGAAGTTTTTGTCACCTGCAAAAAACACAATGATTTACAAAGACAGCTAAAAAGGAGCTAGGATGGCACATTTTATGGGGAATTTCAAAAACTTCTGATAGGTTGAGTTTAACTTTTTGAAAGACACACAAAATTTTTCTGTTGCTATTCCACTTCTTGTTGTTTTTGAAGTTAAAAGACAAGCAGAAACATAATACGCTAAACTTAAAGTGATCAGCGAAGTTGATTTTCACTCAATTTTCATGGCTCTGATTTAGCCATGAAACTACAAACAGTTCTGAAATACTAACTTATTTGATACAACCTTTTTGTATTTTCAGCTACAAAGATGTCACCCAAAGACCATGTGTGCTATAGGAAGCATATTGGTATCACTAAGTTGCATCGTATTTGGGTAGGTAAATATTTTATAGAGAGAGGATATGTAAAAGCAAATGCTTTATAGAGAGAGAGGAAATTTAGTGTCGAAGGTTTTTGATATTCTACTAGATTTCTACTGTCTATTTAGACACAATATGTTACCATAGTGGTTTTCCTCCTTCCACTACCAACACAACGGCATCCACTCTGAGCAGAGTGTAACAACCTCCTAGGGGTCCACGACGCAGACTCACTACACCAGAGTTTACGCTATCAATAATTTATTACACCAATACCAGTGCAAAAATCCACTAACTTCTCGTTCCTAACAGTACAACAGCTCTTTTTATAGGAGAAAACTAGGAACGAGCACCACCTAGTTAGGGGTGAGTCAATCATACATAATAACAGAAACAATTCACAAATCAAGATGTACAATACAATTTGGGTAACCAATGTGAGCCAATGACAAGGGGAACACTTGGCAAAGCAGCTCTGGGCTGTTTTCCCGCTCTCTAGAGTAATGGCAAGTTTCCACTTTTAATATGGTATACCTACTTCCTAGCTTCTGTTTCTGTCTTTTGCGCTGCTTTGGTATCCATCTAACGAAGGGTTCCCATCTCCTTAGGCCTCAGGCTATCTTTATTAGCCGTTTTTCCTGATTGACCCAGGGCGACCCGGGGTAGGTTCTCTATGTATATATGTACAATACAGGGTCTATACAGGGTCTATACAGGGTCTATACAGGGTCTATACAGGGTCTATACAGGGTCTATACAGGGTCTATACAGGGTCTATACAGGGTCTATACAGGGTCTATACAGGGACTATACAGGGTCTATACAGGGTCTATACAGGGTCTATACAGGGTCTATACAGGGTCTATACAGGGTCTATACAGGGTCTATACAGGGTCTATACATGGTCTATACAGGGTCTGTACAGGGTCTGTACAGGGTCTATACATGGTCTATACAGGGTCTATACAGGGTCTATACAGGGTCTATACAGGGTCTATACAGGGTCTGTACAGGGTCTATACATGGTCTATACAGGGTCTATACAGGGTCTATACAGGGTCTATACAGGGTTCTTACAGGGTAGGGGCGGCCGGTCTCTTAAGTTCATGGAAATACATGTATGTACCGAAAGGGATGGCACCGGGGTCACTTAAACTTCTGTAGTTGACAGGGTAAGGGGTGTAAGGGGGTATTAGGGTGGGGCAAGGGAGAAGAAGGGCTCTGGCTTGACTAAATATAATACAATTCTTCCACATTACTCTGCTTACTCATTTTACGGTGCTCCAATCCAACCCATACAAAAAAGCTTACAGAAAAATACTGTAGTGGACTTTTATGATCACATTGCCTGCGCTAAGGACCCCCTGACAACTGCCGAATATCAGGAATGCCTTCGGTGAGTCTGACATTGCCAGAAACTTTATGAAAAGTAAATACTAACTCTACCGGCCCTGCAGCTATCACTTACTGGCCCTGCGGTAAAACTACCGACCCTGCAGCTACTACCACCGACCTTGCAGCTAATCTATACTGGGTCGAAGAGGAAAGGACGATGAGCCTGAAATACCAGACTAGTCTCAAAAGATGCAGAAAACTTGAATCCGCGACATAACTGTCATCAGATTTGCCAGAAGTTGTGGAACGCAAGCTATAACAGCTTGAGAACTCTGCCTACATTACGCGATCACATACTGGGCTGTGACTCAGCAGTATTGCTCTTGAAGCTCCTCCTCTGGGCGCCTTATTTGTTTAACCTCAAGTTAGCCTATCTGATTCCTTGCTGATTATAAACTGTTTATTGATTCGTATATTCATGTCTTACTTATTTGTCATTTGTTATCTCTATAATCAGGTCAATGACTTTCTGTACCTCTGCCTATAAAAGGCCAAGTTTTTCTCACACTCCTTGCACTTATATTAGTTTACTGCTTGTGATAGCACCAAGTAGCAATTTACTTTGTCACTTTAGTTGCTTTACAATAATTTGTTGTGAAGTAATAAAATGGTTACTATTCTGGAGCATCGAGTAGTGAGACTGAGCCGTAGGCTCTGTTACAGTTGTGAGGTTGGAGATACTCCTCTATTGAGTTGATTTATAAGTAACTTCTGTTTCAGAGGGTTTTTTTGGTGGCAATTCGGCCCCCCCCCCCCCTCGAAGTCCACTACAATACTATTTGGTTCTCTATAACAAACCAATTTGTCGCAACGGTTATCATTATTTCTACATTAAAAATTCTAACAATCATGTTAATCATTGTTTACTGTCATTAATATATTTTTTTGAGATAATATTACAACTTTTTTCAGTGAAAATTTCAGTCACAAGTAAAAAGTTTTTTTGAGGTAAGACTTACTACAACAATGAGGTTTTATACGAATATTTATGATTGAGAAAGGAGGAAACCACTAATTGGGTTGAAAATGACTATCACATTATGCATGAAAGTTGGTTAAGTTAAACCAGAAATCCAAAAGCTCAGATATATATTGTTTTAAAACTGCAAAAATATTTCACCGCCTTAGAAAAAAAATTCAGAGAACAATGCTCAGACTCTCATTATCATGTAAGCATCAGCAATAACTCTTTGAGAACATGTTATTAGCTAACTTAATTTTTGAAAGTAAGGCTATTCTGGTGCGTTGATATTCACCGCCATTATTCGTGGTTGATGAGTCTTCATTGCTTTTTAGCTCATGCTCACAATCAACTTGTTCTTACTCTGCTTTTTTTTGTTGGCAATAAAAATACAGATAAATATTTAGAGCAGCTGGTGATTAAATAATTTGTTCCACTAGAAAGCCAGCAATGCTATAACAAAACTTTCAATTTTAGAATATATTAATACATTTTGTGTTTGGAAAATCGGTTTGTAAAAATTTCATGAAATTTCAGCAGTTATGTAGGGATGTGTAAAATTAGTGGCATTGCAACCTACAGGACTAGCACTATTCAAATGGTTTTCACGGCTGCTTAACCTAAAGCTCCCAAGGTTATAACTAAGGATATGAAACTGAATTGAAATATTTAACCCATGACTTATTTTGTTGTGTATGGTTAGAAAAATTAATGGCCTACAATTATGTATTTTTAGCGTGATGAATGAAGTAGGACAGCAGAATGCATTTTTAATTGCATGCATAGTTGTGCGATGCGTGGCAGGAGTTGGCTCAGCTATGTTAACTGTAGCGGGAACCAGCATGATGATGGATTCTACGAGCTATGAGCCGAGTACAATCAGTGTAAGATGTATGTCTTGTACAAAGTAACAAACAATAATGCTTAATAAATGGCTCAAAAATGATCCATGAGTTATTGAGGTGGTTTTTCCCTATGTTCGGCAACCAACCTCAAAGTTCAATGCCTTTCAGGGACTTCTAGAGATTGCTCAATCCTTGGCCTTTTCATTAGGACCAGTTATTGGTGCTGTTCTGTTTAACGTAAGTTACTTATTAGTCTTTTTTACGAAGCATTTTTCCAAGTAAAAAGTTTTCAGATCTAATCAAATCTTGATTTATTTTTTGCAATTTCTAAGTTCAATTGCCTACCTTCCTATAAAATTTATATACTAGTGATTAGTTGTATACTTTACACCCTAGCCAAAAAAAATATCCTACTTGACACGTTTTTCATCAACATTACAATGGGTGCAAGTTTTTTGTCAGGTGCACTCACTGCTGAGCCCTTGAAAAAAAAGAAAAGTTACTGAAAAATACATCACACCGTAATTTGTTTGAACATGTGTGTTGTAGCTGCTAGGATATGTTGGAATTTTTTGTTTACTGGGTGGACTGATGTTTGGATTTATACCAATATATCTTCTGATTGTACCGAAGATTGGTAAGTGATCGATCTTAATAGACTTTTAGAACTTGCATTGATATAAAAAACACATGTAGTTTGTTTGTTCAAACAAAATGATATATCATTTTCTTCTAGAGCACATGCATGAAACACACTCTATGAAGTCAAGTTTTCTTTCGTATGATTCCCGAAAGTTTAAAGCACAACATGGTATCGCAAAATCTTAAATTATGATTGACACAGTTATCAAGTTTTCTGGTCAATTACTGATTAGTTCTGGTTTCAACTCCAAGCTTTGCGCACTACACAACTAGCTTGTATAGGGGTCATTAAGAAATAAACGAGCTACCAACAGATAAATGTCACAGTTTGTGAAAGAGTAAATAAGTAGAAAAGTACATAAGGCTAAATTAGACATTGAATCAAGTGATTTGAGCTTTCAAACATTGTTTGAAGTAGTAGGAAGGGTCAAAGTTATCTAGCATGCCAGTTTTTAAGAGTTTTCGAAAGTGGTGAAATTTAGTTTTTTGAAATAATCTAACTTCGGGCCTTTTACAAAGGTTTACAGGAAGAATTATGGCAGAATTTCATAGAAGAAACCTGTAAACACTTAGAATTGCAAGCCTTCATCCAACTAGAGGTTGTTTCCGGGGGCCAGGGACACACTCTGGTGTTGACTGAATAAAGCAGCAGGCGGCTGGTTGTCCCTGTTGCAAGCAGTAGAACAATTAGTTCTGCCTTACCTGTATTATAAACATGACAGGGCTGGTGGTGAATTTTACTGGGCAGTAGTGGCCTTACTGGGCTGGTAGCACCCTTTACTGGGCCAGTGTAAAACGATTAGCTTTGCCCAAGATCTCGAAAACAACTGTGTGGCTGAAGATTGCCAAGTTTACCACTTATCTACATCAATATGCCAGAAAAGATGGACGGCGGGCTATTGAAAAAAACCTAAGACAAAGTGGGAGATGGGGACGCTTACCAGCAGACACTTCACCCATTAAACCCACACCTTTGTTCTTGGCGCTCATTTTATTTAATCACTTTCGTTCATTATGACTTTTGTTATGTTCAGCCATTTCTTCATACTTCCTCTTTTTACTTCCTGAACACGTGATTGGTTACCCTCTGTGTTTTAGAAATTTTATTGGATTATGGCAATGTGCGCTTCATATGGGCCTACCAATGAAAGACTGGATTTTTTATATGTTCCTTGTATAAGTTCCACTGTGTCTACTCCTGCTACTCTAATCTAGAAGACAGCATCCCTAGAGCTGTATAGTAAATGAATAAATGTATTTACATTCAAGCAACCGAACTAGTCTCTTTAAGCTGTGGGCTCCACACTAATTGCTAATGTCACTGAAGAGGTGGCAGTGGCCATAGTGATCGTATCCTCCCTGGATAGAGGTAGACTATTTGAGAATAGTAGCATTTTGTGGTAACCAGACCAGAATCTACTACAATATTGTTTTTTATCTTTCTTTGGTAAGAAACCAAGTGATTTACTTTTAAAATTCTAACTTCTCCATTGATGTAGATGAGCATATTTTTGCCAGGATTGGAGAAGACAGCAAATGACAGCAGCTTCATATCATTACTGAAACTACCTGGTTGTGTGGTTGTCTTTGTTAGCTGCGCATTGGTTGAACTAACCGACACATCACTCAACTCTACTGTCAGCAACATGGAAGCTTCAACAGTGAGTAAATGTCAGATACTTTGTAGTGGTCTGACTAGGAATCTTCGCCGTTTCTTTGGTCTTGTGTTGGTTCAGTTTTATGGTAACTTTTGAAACCAAGAGTATGGGTTTACCGTTTGAAAAATTTACAATTTTATTAAGCTGTTCAGCAAAAACTCTCATCAAAAATTTTAATTTGGTCAGAGTCTCCAGTTCCTCAGTTTTTTCTCGTCAGTATGACAGAAAGGTTTCACTTTTTCAGCTCCAAAAGAAAAATGCTTTGAGTTTTTATTGTATCTTTCTGAAATAAATATACCCTGTTGTTTTTTTTATAGTTTGGAACAAGTCCAAGTGATGTTGGATTACAGTTTGGGATATGGTCTGGGTGCTGTGGAATCTTAAGTGGAATAGCAGCCAAGTTTTTTGACAAGGTAATTTGAAATTGTTGAATAATTTTAAATATTGTATTCAATCTCTCAAAAGATGCTATTTTTTTGCTACTTCAGTTAATTTTTTTATTTTCAAGTCAAAAAACTCTACTTAATCTTTTGCTGACACTAGAGGCCAACTTTTGTCGAAGACTTCATACCTCCTCACACTAATGAAAAGTTTTTCGTTTCTTTCAAATAAGTCATCATTTTGTTGCGAATTAGCTTTTGCTTTTTACGCTACTGTCTTTTTGCAGCGTTATTCTTTCTACTTGATGCTCATTGGTTGGACACTTTCGTGCTCTGCATTACTCCTTGCTGGACCATCTCCACTTTTTGATTTCATTTTTCATGGAAAAAGGTAAAAGTTTACTTAACTGCTGCATGTTTGTAAATTTTGAATACATTTGAGTGAAATTACTGGTTGTAGATTTACAAAACCTTGATTTTTATTTTCTGTATCGGTGGAACATAAGATTTATTCAGCAACAAGCAGTTGCTATGCCAGAGCAAGACTTGTAAAAGCCATATGCTTGTTTCTGAAAGGGCATTAACCAGTCTATGGAGTATGTTGAAGCAGGAAAACGTGTAATTGTAGCATTTTATTGTAAAGAAATATTACTTAAGTGAAATGATAAACGTTAAGTCTTCACTCATGTGGTGAAGAAAATTTTTTAGTATACTTACTGCTAATAACATCTTTGCAAATTGTAACTTCAGGACACCTGTCTGGGCACACTCTTTGCCATTTTCAAACGTTCTGTGCTTTGCAGATATTTTTGGTTAACGTTCTTTGCTATGACCATCAAATATTGCCTGGACCCACTGATATATGTTCCACCATATCAAGCTGCATTAGACCATATATTGTAAGTAGGTCACAAAGTAAACCTATGACATGCAGTTTTACTATTTGTTGCATTGTCATTTATCGTTTCTGTAGAAGTACGAGGTTTACTTGGAAATAGCAAGTTGTTGACTGATGCGAAAAAGCTAACACGCGCTCCATTAATTTTTACATTTTTGAGAGTTTACCGTAGAAGTTTTGGTGAAATATTACTATTTCTAACTGTTGTTTCATTTTGTCACTCTGTTACAAGTTGTTGTACCTCTATATAATGATGTGACAAGAGGTTCATGTGCTAGCTACTTTAGTATAAACGCTATTGTTCATCTCTGCTGAATAGACTATCGTAATAGAATAAAACAGAAGAAATGCTACAAGTTGACGCGTCACAAACTTGAGCAATCGTTATTGTATGTTTTTACATCTATTTCCATTGAAAGTAGAAATAGCCAATGCAAATTTTTTTTTCAAATTGTGTTTGTTTAGCTGTGCACTTTCAGATAGTATATTTATTATTAATTTTCCATTATTGATTAAACAATTAGTGAATCTCATATGGCCTTGAATGTCTCACAATTACTGAATGTGACTATTGCATGCAACTAATGTTTATTCAACAAACTATGAACTGTGGTTTTAAAGCACTTCTCTTGATGTAAAATTTTAAAAGACATATCAAAGCAGGCATAGATTAATTTTCTACTGAATGTTTTCGAATGCCATTGTTTCATATATTGAAAATAGCAACTATCTATGGTGAGTTGTTATTTCAAAACAGAGTAAATGGATATGAAACTGACAACTTACAAATACATGGTATGGTTGCTGGGCTGGTAAACGGTGGATTGAGTCTAGGAAGTACAGTTGGACCTGTGATGGCTGGCACACTTACAGATGCTGTAGGCTTTCCCTGGGCCATGACTTGCATAGCTTCAACCAATGTGTGCATGGTGAGCTTTGAGATTTGTCCAATAAATCTGATCGCTCATACAAAACAACTCATTTCACTGATATAAACTAGAGTTAGACAAAGTACTTATTTTTGATAACTGAATGAAAAAGTGATCGAAAGAAAAATTTCGCTAACATATTTTCCAAGTGTTTCAGCAATTTTCTTCCTACAGGTGCTGCTCATAAGTGCATTCCTGGGTTACATGAAGTGTATTGGTCAACCCCTGCTGTTGAAACCCTCGGATGAAAATAGAGAAAACTCTAGTCTTGAAGTGAACTCCGAAAAACCAATCAGCATCACCAACCCCAGACGCATTATTGAAGATAAAATAGCAAATGCCTGTCAAGAAAGGATGAAGAACTGCATTAACAAACAAAAGTCTTGGGAGACAGTTTACGAGCAGCCACATTTAGATGGCTGAAACTGTAACCTTCAATAAATTTAGAATGAAAGTGTTTGTTGATCCATTGTAAAAGTAGTGATGATCATCAGTTGCATTAACAGTTTATTCCATTTTCTTTTAATACAGAAACCTTCACTCAATTGTTCTCTTCTGCAAGCAGCGAAAGCACTGCGTTTGTGAGTAATTTTTTCCATGCAATTATAAAACAGAGAGAAAAACCTATATATATAAGAGGTGAAAGAGTGAAAGATGGTACAACTACTGTACTACTACAATTTTTTTCATGTGCCTGAAGGAAGAGAGTGAGGGCACAATCGTCATTAGCCATACAGATATAATCTGTATGGCTATTGTTTTAGCTGGTTTTATTATTAGCCATACAGATATAATCTGTATGGCTATTGTTTTAGTAGGTTTTATTATTATTAGCCATACAGATATAATCTGAATGGCTATTGTTTTAGTAGGTTTTATTATTAGCCATACAGATATAATCTGTATGGCTATTGTTTTTGCTGGTTTTATTAGCCATACAGATATAATCTGTATGGCTATTGTTTTAGTAGGTTTTATTAGCCATACAGATATAATCTGTATGGCTATTGTTTTAGTAGGTTTTATTATTAGCAATACAGATATAATCTGTATGGCTATTGTTTTAGTAGGTTTTATTATTATTATTAGCCATACAGATATAATCTGTATGGCTATTGTTTTTGCTGGTTTTATTATTATTAGCCATACAGATATAATCTGTATGGCTATTGTTTTAGTAGGTTTTATTAGCCATACAGATATAATCTGTATGGCTATTGTTTTAGTAGGTTTTATTATTATTATTATTATTATTAGCCATACAGATATAATCTGTATGGCTATTGTTTTAGTAGGTTTTATTATTATTATTATTATTATTATTATTATTATTTTTCTTTCGCGAACTTTCTTCTTCTGTAACTACAGATTCGCTGATCGGAACTCTCTAAAAAACAGTTGGTTACGTAGGGACACATCTGAAATTTTATGAAAGTATTTTCCTCGAGTTAAGAAAGTAACGGTGTCACAGCTATTCCACTTTCCGCAAGCCTCTTCAACAGCTATTTTTTTTCAATAAATGCTAAATAGCTCTGTCACTTTTCATCAAAACTGCATGATTTTTATATGGGGGTGTGCAGCTATGGTATATGTACACAGGCATCAACAGTTTTCAATAGTAAGCTTACAAGTTTTTCAAGGAGAGGCAATTTTTAATGATTTTGAGAAAGTTTGAACTTTTTTGCTGGAAGAAATTCCAATTTAAACTGTTGAAATTACAAGTAGATATGGCGTGTTTTCTCACAGGAGGGGCCTATTAGGACGTTATGTCATGACACAACGTTGTTGAGTGAACTGCAGTTTGATCAAGGACGTTGCGTCATGACACACCGTCATAGTCTGCTGGAAGAAATTCCAATATAAACTGTTGGAATACAAGTAGATATGGCATGTTTTCTCACAGGAGAGGCCTATTAGGACTTTAAGTCATGACACGACGTCTTTAAGCAAGCAGCAGTTTGATCAACGTCGTTGTGAAGTGAGCTGTGTAATGACACAACGTCATAGTCTGCTCAAACGAATAGAGCCATGAGCATTGAGTAACCTACTTGGAATGTTGCCAAGTGCATGAGTACTTTGACATACCATTTAGAGAGTTGCCTGCCACCTCGGAGAAGATAACTCCGAACAAAACACTTATATTGCTCTTTAACTTTTGAACCGTTTGTCGCAAGTCACTAAAACATTTTTTAATCAAAGCCATGTGTGCATGTTTTACAGCCAATAATGCCGCATACAATGGTTTCACACCACAACACGCTCTTCCATTTAAACTCAAAGAAATACCAGTTTTTATTGGTTCTTACGTTGATCATAACCGATCTTGGAAGACACATTGATTAAGTCACATTGACTAACATTCCGAAAAAATAATGAACAGTAGTAATATATGAGCAGAACAGGGTTGTTTATGTTTTTGAATGTTAAACATTCTACAGAGAGGACAACTCTTAGGTTGCATGTAAATATATCATCAAATTGCGCAGCTTCTCTCATCAAAATATTATGTTCTGTCACTATAGTAACTGCCTGAAACTTTGAAAGTTTTGTTGAGAGGGTAACTCCTAAAATAAACCAGTTTCCGTCTTGACAAGGGAAGTTAGTCGTGTAAAAACAACTGGATGCGTTCATAATCATTCAAACCATGAGCTGTTTACTTGGAAAGCTGCCAAATTGTTTTGCATCTTGTAATTTCATTAATAGCTGCGTTTTCCATCAGATACCGAGAGGATAACTCCTCAAAAATCGCATTTTTCTCCATAACTTTCGAACCGTAAGTCGAAAATGGATCATTTTTTTTCGTCAGACTGAGCATCTGTATGGCTTTTAATTTTTCTACAGAAAAAATAATCTTTTCTAGTTATTATTATTATTATTATTTTTCTTTCGCGAACTTTCTTCTTCTATAACTACAGATTCGCTGATCGGAACCCTCTAAAAAATAATTGGTTACGTAGGGACACATCTGAAATTTTATGAAAGTATTTTTCTCGAGTTAAGAAAGTCACGGTGTCACAGCTATTCCACTTTCCGCAAGCCTCTTCAACAGCTATTTTTGTTCAATAAATGCTAAATAGCTCTGTCACTTTTCATCAAAACTGCATGATTTTTATATGGGGGTGTGCAGCTATGGTATATGTACACAGGCATCAACAGTTTTCAATAGTAGGTTTACAAGTTTTTCAAGGAGAGGCAATTTTTAATGATTTTCAGAAAATTTGAACTTTTTTGCTGGAAGAAATTCCAATTTAAACTGTTGAAATTACAAGTAGATATAGCGTGTTTTCTCACAGGAGGGGCCTATTAGGACGTTATGTCATGACACAACGTTGTTGAGTGAACTGCAGTTTGATCAAGGACGTTGCGTCATGACACACCGTCATAGTCTGCTGGAAGAAATTCCAATATAAACTGTTGGAATACAAGTAGATATGGCAGGTTTTCTCACAGGAGAGGCCTATTAGGACTTTAAGTCATGACACGACGTCTTTAAGCAAGCAGCAGTTTGATCAACGTCGTTGTGAAGTGAGCTGTGTAATGACACAACGTCATAGTCTGCTCAAACGAATAGAGCCATGAGCATTGAGTGACCTACTTGGAATGTTGCGAAGTGCATGAGTACTTTGACATACCATTTAGAGAGTTGCCTGCCACCTCGGAGAAGATAACTCCGAACAAAACACTTATATTGCTCTTTAACTTTTGAACCGTTTGTCACAAGTCACTAAAACATTTTTTTAATCAAAGCCATGTGTGCATGTTTTACAGCCAATAATGCCGCATACAATGGTTTCACACCACAACACGCTCTTCCATTTAAACTCAAAGAAATACCAGTTTTTATTGGTTCTTACGTTGAGCATAACCGATCTTGGAAGACACATTGATTAAGTCACATTGACTAACATTCCGAAAAAATAATGAACAGTAGTAATATATGAGCAGAACAGGGTTGTTTATGTTTTTGAATGTTAAACATTCTACAGAGAGGACAACTCTTAGGTTGCATGTAAATATATCATCAAATTGCGCAGCTTCTCTCATCAAAATATTATGTTCTGTCACTATAGTAACTGCCTGAAACTTTGAAAGTTTTGTTGAGAGGGTAACTCCTAAAATAAACCAGTTTCCGTCTTGACAAGGGAAGTTAGTCGTGTAAAAACAACTGGATGCGTTCATAATCATTCAAACCATGAGCTGCTTACTTGGAAAGCTGCCAAATTGTTTTGCATCATGTAATTTCATTAATAGCTGCGTTTTCCATCAGATACCGAGAGGATAACTCCTCAAAAATCGCATTTTTCTCCATAACTTTCGAACCGTAAGTCGAAAATGGATCATTTTTTTTTCGTCAGACTGAGCATCTGTATGGCTTTTAATTTTTCTACAGAAAAAATAATCTTTTCTAGTTATTATTTTTCTTTCGCGAAGTTTCTTCTTCTATAACTACAGATTCGCTGAGCAAAAGTCTCTAAATATTAGTTGGTTACGTAGGTGCACATCTCGAGATTAACGAAATATTTTTTTTCAAGTTGCGAAAGTCACCATGTCACAGCTATTCCACTTTCCGCAAGCCTCTTCAACAGCCGTTTTTGTTCAATAAATGCTAAATAGCTCTGTCAATTTTCATCAAAACTGCATGATTTTTATATCAGGGTGTGCAACTATGGTAGATGTACACAGGCATCAAAAGTTCTCAATAGTAAGTTTGCAAGTTTTCAAGGAGAGGCAATTTTTAATGATTTTCAGAAAATTTGAACTTTTTTGCTAGAAGAAATTCCAATCTAAACTGTTGAAATGAAAGTAGATATGGCAGGTTTTCTCACAGGAGAGGCCTATTAGGACGTTATGTCATGACACAACGTTGTTGAGTGAACTGCAGTTTGATCAAGGACCTTATGAAGTGAGCTGCGTCATGACACAACGTCATAGTCTGCTCAAACGAATAGAGGCATTAGCGTTGAGTAACTTGCTTGGAATGTTGCCAATTGCAGTTGGATCAACAACGTTATGAACTGAGCTGCGTAATGACGCAACGTCATAGTTCATTCAAGTGAATAGAGGCATTAGCATTAACTAGCTTGCTTGGAATGTTGCCAAATGCATGTGTACTTTGACAGGCAATTCAGAGAGTTGCCTGCCATCTCAGAGAAGAAAACTCCTAACAGAACCCTCATATTGCTTTTTAACTTCTGAACCATTTGTTGCAAGTCACTAAAACTTTTTTTAATCAAAGCCATGTGTGCATGTTTTACAGCCAATAATGCCATATACAATGGTTTCACACCACAACACGCTTTTCCATTAAAACTCAAAGCAATAACAGTTTTTATTGGTTCTTACGTTGATCATAAGCGATTTTGGATGACACATTGATTCAGTCACATTGACTAACATTCCGAAAAAAAAATGAACAGTAGTAATATATGAGCAGAACTGTGTTGTTTGTGTGTATCGATGTTAAACATTATACAGAGAGGACAACTCCTAAGTTATATTACCATTTATCATCAAATTGCGCAGCTGGTCTCATCTAATTGTTATGTTCTGTCACTATAGTAACTGCCTAAAAACTTTGAAAGTTTTGTTGAGAGGGTAACTCCTAAAATAAACCAGTTTCCGTCTTGACAAGGAAAGTTAGTCGTCTAAAGACAACTTGATGCAATCATAAGTACTCAAGCCATGAGCTGCTTATTTGGAAAGCTGCCAAGTTTCTTTGAATCATGTAATTTCATTAATAGCTGCGTTTTAAATCAGATACCGAGAGGATAACTCCTTAAAATATGCATTTTTCTCCATAACTTTTGAACCGTTAGTCAAAAATGGATCATTTTTTTTTCGTCAGACTGAGCATCTGTATGGCTTTTATTTTCTCTACAGAGAAAACATTTTAGTCTAGTTATTATTATTTTTCTTTCGCGAAGTTTCTTCTTCTATAACTACAGATTCGCTGATCAGAACTCTCTAAATATTAGTTGGTTACGTAGGTGCACATCTCGAGATTAACGAAATATTTTTTTTCAAGTTGCGAAAGTCACCATGTCACAGCTATTCCACTTTCCGCAAGCCTCTTCAACAGCCGTTTTTGTTCAATAAATGCTAAATAGCTCTGTCATTGTTCATCCAAACTGCATGATTTTTATACGAGGGTGTGCAGCTATGGTAGATGTACACAGGCATCAAAAGTTTTCAATAGTAAGTTTACACGTTTTTCAAGGAGAGGCAATTTTTAATGATTTTGAGAAAATTTGAACTTTTTTGCTGGAAGAAATTCCAATCTAAACTGTGGAAATACAAGTAGATATGGCGTGTTTTCTCCCAGGAGGGGCCTATTAGGACGTTATGTCATGACACGACGTTGTTGAGTGAACTGCAGTTTGATCAACAACGTCGCGTCATGACACAACGTCATAGTCTGCTGGAAGAAATTCCAATCTAAACTGTGGATATACAAGTAGATATGGCATGTTTTCCCACAGGAGGGGCCTATTACGACGTTATGTCATGACACGACGTTGTTGAGTGAACTGCAGTTTGATCAAGGACGTTATGAAGTGAGCTGCGTCATGACACAACGTCATAGTCTGCTCAAACGAATAGGGCATTAGCATTGAGTAACTTACTTGGAATGTTGCCAAGTGCATGGGTACTATGACAGACCATTTAGAGAGTTGCCTGCCACCTCGGAGAAGACAACTCCAAACAAAAGACTTACATTGCTCTTTAACTTTTGAATCGTTTGTCGCAACTCACTAAAACTTTTTTTAATCAAAGCCATGTGTGCATGTCTTACAGCCAATAATGCCGCATACAATGGTTTCACACTGCAACACGCTGTTCCATTAAAACTCAAAGCAATACCAGTTTTTATTGATTGTTACGTTGATCATAACCAATCTTGGAAAAAAATTCAATTCAGTCACATCGACTAACATTCCGCAAAAAGTAATGAATGAACAGTAGTAATATATGAGCAGAACAGTGTTGTTTGTGTGTATTGATGTTTCACATTATACAGAGAGGACAACTCCCAAGTTAAATGTACATATATCATCAAATTGCGCAGCTTGTCTCATCTAAATGTTATGTTCTGTCACTATAGTAACTGCCTAAAAACTTTAAAAGTTTTGTTGAGAAGGTAACTCCAAAAATAAACCAGTTTCTGTCTTGACAAGGAAAGTTAGTCGTGTAAAAACAACTGGATGCGTTCATAATCATTCAAACCATGAGCTGCTTACTTGGAAAGCTGCCAAATTACTTTGCAACATGTACTTTCATTAATAATTGCGTTTTTAATCACATACCGAGAGGATAACTCCTCAAAATATGCATTTTTCTCCATAACTTTTGAACCGTAAGTGGAAAATGGATCATTCTTTTTTCGTCAGACTGAGCATCTGTATGGCTTTTAATTTTTCTACAGAAAAAATAACTTTTTCTAGTTATTATTATTATTATTATTATTTTTTTTTTGTGAACTTTCTTCTTCTATAACTACAGATTCGCTGATCGGAACTCTCTAAAAAATAGTTGGTTACGTAGGGACACATCTGAAATTTTATGAAAGTATTTTTCTCCAGTTAAGAAAGTCACGGTGTCACAGCTATTCCACTTTCCGCAAGCCTCTTCAACAGCCATTTTTGTTCAATAAATGCTAAATAGCTCTGTCACTTTTCATCAAAACTGCATGATTTTTATGTGAGGGTGTGCAGCTATGGTAGATGTACACAGGCATCAAAAGTTTTCAATAGTAAGTTTACAAGTTTTTCAAGGAGAGGCAATTTTTAATGATTTTCAGAAAATTGGAACTTTTTTGCTGGAAGAAATTCCAATCTAAACTGTGGAAATACAAGCAGATATGGCGTGTTTTCTCACAGGAGGGGCCTATTAGGACGTTATGTCATGACACGACGTTGTTGAGTGAACTGCAGTTTGATCTACAACGTCGCGTCATGACACAACGTCATAGTCTGCTGTAAGAAATTCCAATATAAACTGTTGGAATACAAATAGATATGGCACACAGTGACTTAAACAGCTTGTATATGGGAAAATGCATAGGAAGTTTTCTTCTCCACATTCGTGGGCGGAGACTCATTATAGCCAAAGCTCCTTGCATTTTAGACTGTTGTCCTTTGTTTTTATTATTGCACTGAGATCACTTGGTGGTGATATCTTAACCTCAGATCAATGCTGGCTCAATTAATTTGCAGTGAGTGCAGTGAATGCGCCATTCTTGTAGGTGTTGATTGCTGCTGCTATTCTATGGGCTATTCATTCACAATACTGCACTAATTGACTTGCCATACGTAAACATTGCGATAGCTCACTCACCAAAGAAATATCTCATTCAACTTCTTGTTAATTTTTGATGCTGCATTTGATCACATTGTTTGTTACATCTTGCTGCCGAGTGATTTTATGTACTGCTGTTGCCAGTATCATGATGAAAACTTCACCAAGAGTGATATTGGTTTTGTTATCAGCATAAAAACCTTAGCCTTACAATTTCCCCAATTTCTCACACAACTGCATATAATTTCTCACACAACTGCACATAATTTACACTCTCAGCAATCATTAATAGAGTGTGTGTTATCTGCATTCATAGCCAGCTTCATGCCAGCACCAACAGACAAATGTGTATTTCGTGCACTCAAAGCCGGGCACTGTATGTACTACCAACAAGGAATCAATATTAAAGTTTGTGATAAATGACAATTATATGTATATGGAGACAAGACTAAGCTCAGTTTGTCAGCACTAAGCCATAAAATGTTGATGAATTAAATAAATGCCAACTTGTAACTTGTGTTAAATTGCTGTTAAATCAAAACTCTCTTTGCAACTTTGCAACCTTTTTAGTATTTATTGCCTGTTCAGGATAGAAATTGTAAGAAGTTTGATAGATATACTGTATTGCAGTAAAATGTCTTCTATTGCTCTTGATGTAGGCATCTCTATCAATACCTTCGAGCATATTTGGATATTCTTTCACAATATCTTGATAGTGCTCAAAGCTTTGGCTGTCACAGTACAACATTACTTGTGCGAAGCTGCAAAAAATTTCCTTTTTCCTACCCATTCCAAGGAATGCAGCCAAAACATTTAGTGTAGAACAAGCTTTGTCAGAATTCTAATCAACAATACATGCTGGCAGCATTGGCTGCCATTTACAAGAGCTGACGTTGATTGTGCGATGCAGCTGGAGGAAAAATGATGTGATCTGTATTATTATACATACATTCAACAAAAAATTTCAATAATTTAGCAGGAAATTGAATCAAATTATATCATAAGATGTGTATTTTAAACAAAAACTGACATTGTTATCATAACTGTTCAAATGAACAACTTATGAAGTGCAAACATTCTTCCAGTATGCAAAAAGCTGTGGTCAGCATCATTGCTCCATAAGACCAATGCGGTAGATTTGAATCAGAGTGCATCATTAATTGCTCGTGTATGGGGTATTATGTCACTCAAGCTCAGCACTAGCAAAGACTATATATAGTCTTTGGCACTAGTGAATGAGTTTTTTGGAGACAAAACTATGCTTATAAAATCATCAATAACTTTAAAATTATGACTTGGATCAGATGTTGCAGTACGACACCGTTACCAAAAAACGCACTGCCAGTAATAGGATTACATTTAAGCTTGCACTCCAGGCTGCCACAAGTGAGAGGAATCAGTATCATCAGTGCTGACCACTCCATAATGGTAAGTTGAAACAAATGTGATTTGTTACATGGGTGGAATTAAGGTCAACACAAATAAGACAATTTCATGTTCAGAGACATCACTGAAACAGGGTGAGCATGAAAGAAAAAAAATAAATTTAGCCTCCGGCTATGAAGTTGCTCGGTGTTAATAAATGCCCAAAAACTACCCTGCAGGTATTAATTATTGGCAGCCAGTAGCTCAGCTGTTTGGATGCAATGTTTGATTCATTGCAGCAGGTATGAAATAAACAGATAACACCTTTCTCAATCAGTTTTTAGCAATGGAAATGTGAATTTAACCTCACTGAAATCACCGAGTTGCAGTATTAACAATTTTATTGAGATGTCTTTAAATTCATGTGATTTTAATTACTTTGTATTTTCAATGTAGCCAAACTTCAGTGACTTGCTTTCACTAACATTTTAATCAATTTTACACTCATTGCTAGCATCATTCAATGGTTCTGTTTCAGTTAGCTTATTCTCAATTAATAATGGCGTCAGAAAAAGGAATTTTTAACTCTCGACGACGTAACAAGTTTGATGTAGATTAAGCATTTTAGTGTGAATGTCACAACACATAACCTGACTATGTAGTTCAGAATTTATACACAGATTCGGTACCAGCCTTAAGGATTGGTCAAAGAAAATTTATCAAAAACCTGTAGGGTTCAAAGTTTCAGTCGTTAAATGTGATATGAAAGCACAGTAAGCTAATTTTGGATTGCTGATGCGATGCCTAAGTTTCATTCCCCCATGTCTAATATTGTGAAAAGTCATTTTAGTGCCCAGTCTATGATTTTGGCAGCAATAAATCACAATTATTTGGTCACGATTGTCAATCATAAATTCATTTACATTTTGCCTTTGCGGGGTCTCAACATAGATGAGCTTCCACTTAGAAGTATCAAATGATAACTGTTTGGCCATTAAATGAAACATTCCTCTGGCTTCTCTAATTGAATATCAGTGGCACTCTTTGTGTGGTCAAACTTTGTGTCAAAGTAAAGACTATATACTATATAGTCTTTGTTGTGTTTTAGTCTGAAGCTCCAAGTGCAGTAACTGCAATAACTGAAGATTGAGCTGACCGCAAAAGATAATATCAACAACATGTAATAGGTTCGGGCAGCATCACTAATGACTATATAATATATTATATAACCATTCACATCACTGATCACCATCCCTCCCCAGGCAGCTTTAACAGACTGTCTAGTCCTATACAAAGAGTGAATTGATGCTAGCCTTCCTATATTTGCGTAGTTTGAAAAACAAGTGCTCTATCAATTTTATGTATATGCTATATCTGCTAGCTGTACTGGATTCATAAAATTGCTCTATACTGATATTTGTATTATTTGTTGTGTATCTTGTCTAAAGCCAAGTTTGAATAAAAATTTGGTTTGAATCTCATGTTGGCAATGATATCTTCACACATATATCTCCCACATGTACCCAATGTTACCAAATGCAATATTTGATCTTTAAGAACTGTCAATGCCCAACTCTTTAAATCAATGTGAAACGCTCAAAATCTGGGCATTGCCACGGTACCTATAAATTCGTATTCTCTGTAGGCAAAACACATTCAGTTGAATCATTCAGCTGTTGGACTGTTTTAAACATCATACATAGCAATTAAAGCAGATTTGTCACTTCACTAAATCTATTATGAATAAGAAACAATAATGGACTCTGTGATATTTCCTTCTGGTATATACAAGCACATGTGTTGGGTACAAAACTAGTTCGTTTATCATTACTTTGCTTGCTTGTTTGTGAAAGTACAAAATTGCTGAAAGTTCCAATCTATAATTTGTCACTTCAGCCAAAGACCATGTAGTCTTTGTTTCACCTTATAAATGCAGCCAACCAATTTCAATAGCTGTTCAATAGCCCATCCAAGCTCTGAGTAGATAGCAGTTAGAACTGATAGACCAGTTGCGGTTAATTGCGCTGAAGTCAGAGACCACTAGATTAGTTACATGCACTTGTTTATGGTAATAATACTGTATGAATCACTGCGCTGTATAATGGTTTATATAAACAAATACTGCTGGTGCAATTAGAAATACAAGCCAATAGTAAAAATTATATAACACCTTTACATATGAAGACTATATGAACTATATAGTCTTTGCCAATAGCAAACCTTTTGAAACAATTTTGACTCTCATAGAGGCTTGCAGCTGGCTCATGTAAATGTATGATCAAACTTCTGCCTAAAATGTAATTAATCTTTATCTATTCATGCAGTTGAAATTTATTTGTTCTTGATGTTTATTCTTCATCCTCAATTGTGGTGAAATTTCAACTATTTTTTCATATTCTGAATCCAGGCAATGTGTTGTGGCACAATTGGGTGTCCTTTAGCAAAATTTTGGTGTTGCTCAAAACTTTGGGTGTCACAGGTGTCACAAACCAGCCATAGAATTCGTTTATCATCCTATTACAAAACAATAGTATAAAAACGTTTGGCACTCATCCAACACTTCCTCAATTATCGTCAACAATACGAGCCGCTGGCATTAAACAGTAACTTGCATGCGCTGGCTCTCATAGTATAATCCAGCAGGAGGAAAAATCTTACAAACAAGCTGCAACGCTTAAAGGACAAGACCAAATTTCAAGAAAAAGTTCCATATGTTAAGAATATTATATTAATTATACTACAAAATGTGCAGTTCGATGAAAAAAATGGCATTGTCATCATAATTGTACAGCAATACAGCTTATGAAGTGCGAACATTTCTTCCAGTATGTAAATAGTTGTGGTTATTATCATTGGGAAGGCAAGTGCGGGAGATTTGTATCCCGGTGCATAATGAATTGCTTTGTTTGTGTGGCATTGTGTCTCTCAGGCTAAGCAGTTGTGCATAAGATGGTGTTCTTGGATAAAAAATTGTGCATATAAATCTGTCAATAACTTTAAAACTATGGCTTTGATCAGTGTAAAACTACAGAAAACTGATGTCATGAATCTGTTGAAGATCATTACAGTTCAATATCTGTTGTTTAGTGAGAAAAGTTGTGTAAAAGGCTGTTTAAAGTTAGCACCACAAAAACTCAATTGCTGAATTTCTAATGCTAGTTCCAGGAAGCACAGAAAAACCTATTTAAGTTTGGACAAAACACAGAACATATCCAAAAAATGAAGCGAATCGGACCATCAGAACATACCGTAAATTTGTGGAGGATTATTTTTGAATATTTTGTGTTAAATCACTGACTGCTGGCATGCATTTTTTGGTCATACGATATATTGTGCTGTAATGCATAACAATATGGTAATACTTGAGCAAAAATCAAACAAAAATTTCTTGCAGGGATTAAGTTATGCGGCTTATTAGTTAAAAACAAGAGGAGATAATCCCAAAATTTGACTTCTGTTTAAGTCACTGTGCAGGTTTTCTCACAGGAGAGGCCTATTAGGACTTTAAGTCATGACACGGCGTCTTTAAGCAAGCAGCAGTTTGATCAACGACGTTGCGAAGTGAGCTGTGTAATGACACAACGTCATAGTCTGCTCAAACGAATAGAGGCATTAGCATTGAGTAACCTACTTGGAATGTTGCCAAGTGCATGCATACTTTGACAGACCATTTAGAGAGTTGCCTGCCATCTCGGAGAAGACAACTCCAAACAGAACCCTTATATTGCTCTTTAACTTTTGGACCGTTTGTCGCAAGTCACTAAAGCTTTTTTTAATCAAAGCCATATGTGCATGTTTTACAGCCAATAATGCCGCATACAATGGTTGCACACCACAACACGCTGTTCCATTAAAACTCAAAGAAATACCAGTTTTTATTGGTTCTTACGTCAATCATAACCGATTTTGGAACACACATTTATTCAATCACATCGACTAACATGCCGAAAAAATAATGAACAGTAGTAATATATGAGCAGCACAGGGTTGTTTATGTTTTTGAATGTTAAACATTCTACAGAGAGGACAACTCTTAGGTTGCATGTAAATATATCATCAAATTGCGCAGCTTCTCTCATCAAAATATTATGTTCTGTCACTATAGTAACTGCCTGAAACTTTGAAAGTTTTGTTGAGAGGGTAACTCCTAAAATAAACCAGTTTCCGTCTTGACAAGGGAAGTTGGTCGTGTAAAAACAACTGGATGCGTTCATAATCATTCAAACCATGAGCTGTTTACTTGGAAAGCTGCCAAATTGTTTTGCATCATGTAATTTCATTAATAGCTGCGTTTTCTATCAGATACCGAGAGGATAACTCCTCAAAAATCGCATTTTTCTCCATAACTTTCGAACCGTAAGTCGAAAATGGATCATTTTTTTTTCGTCAGACTGAGCATCTGTATGGCTTTTAATTTTTCTACAGAAAAAATAATCTTTTCTAGTTATTATTATTATTATTTTTCTTTCGCGAACTTTCTTCTTCTATAACTACAGATTCGCTGATCGGAACTCTCTAAAAAATAATTGGTTACGTAGGGACACATCTGAAATTTTATGAAAGTTTTTTTCTCGAGTTAAGAAAGTCATGGTGTCACAGCTATTCCACTTTCCGCAAGCCTCTTCAACAGCTATTTTTGTTCAATAAATGCTAAATAGCTCTGTCACTTTTCATCAAAACTGCATGATTTTTATATGGGGGTGTGCAGCTATGGTATATGTACACAGGCATCAACAGTTTTTAATAGTGAGTTTACAAATTTTTCAAGGAGAGGCAATTTTTAATGATTTTCAGAAAATTTGAACTTTTTTGCTGGAAGAAATTCCAATCTAAACTGTTGAAATACAAGTAGATATGGCATGTTTTCCCACAGGAGGGGCCTATTAGGACGTTATGTCATGACACGACGTTGTTGAGTGAACTGCAGTTTGATCAACAACGTCGCGTCATGACACAACGTCATAGTCTGCTGTAAGAAATTCCAATATAAACTGTTGGAATACAAGTAGATATGGCAGGTTTTCTCACAGGAGAGGCCTATTAGGACTTTAAGTCATGACACGACGTCTTTAAGCAAGCAGCAGTTTGATCAACGACGTTGCGAAGTGAGCTGTGTAATGACACAACGTCATAGTCTGCTCAAACGAATAGAGGCATTAGCATTGAGTAACCTACTTGGAATGTTGCCAAGTGCATGCATACTTTGACAGACCATTTAGAGAGTTGCCTGCCATCTCGGAGAAGACAACTCCAAACAGAACCCTTATATTGCTCTTTAACTTTTGGACCGTTTGTCGCAAGTCACTAAAACTTTTTTTAATCAAAGCCATATGTGCATGTTCTACAGCCAACAATGCCGCATACAATGGTTTCACACCACAACACGCTGTTCCATTAAAACTCAAAGAAATACCAGTTTTTATTGGTTCTTACGTCAATCATAACCGATCTTGGAACACACATTGACTCAGTCACATCGACTAACATGCCGAAAAAAAAATTGAACAGTAGTAATATATGAGCAGAACTGTGTTGTTTGTGTGTTTTGATGTTAAACATTATACAGAGAGGACAACTCCTAAGTTATATTAACATATAACATCAAATTGCGCAGCTGGTCTCATCTAGTTGTTTTGTTCTGTCACTATAGTAACTGCGTAAAAACTTTGAAACTTTTGTTGAGAGGGTAACTCCTAAAATAAATCAATTTCCGTCTTGGTCAGGCAATTTGGGCGTAAAAAAACAACTTGATGCGTTCATAATCATTCAAGCCATGAGCTGCTTACTTGGAAAGCTGCCAACTTTCTTTGTACCATGTAAAGTTACTAATAGTTGCCTTTTCAGATGGATTCCGAGAGGATAACTCCTCAAAAAATGCATTTTGATCCATAACTTTTGAACTGTAGGTCGAATTTGAACAATTTTTTTTTCGTTGAACCGTGCATCTGTATGGCTTTTATTTTCTCTACAGAGAAAACATTTTACTCTAGTTATTATTAGCCATACAGATATAATCTGTATGGCTATTGTTTTAGTAGGTTTTATTAGCCATACAGATATAATCTGTATGGCTATTGTTTTAGTAGGTTTTATTATTATTATTATTATTATTATTATTATTATTATTTTTCTTTCGCGAACTTTCTTCTTCTATAACTACAGATTCGCTGATCGGAACTCTCTAAAAAATAGTTGGTTACGTAGGGACACATCTGAAATTTTATGAAAGTATTTTTCTCGAGTTAAGAAAGTAACGGTGTCACAGCTATTCCACTTTCCGCAAGCCTCTTCAACAGCTATTTTCGTTCAATAAATGCTAAATAGCTCTGTCACTTTTCATCAAAACTGCATGATTTTTATATGGGGTTGTGCAGCTATGGTATATGTACACAGGCATCAACAGTTTTCAATAGTAAGCTTACAAGTTTTTCAAGGAGAGGCAATTTTTAATGATTTTGAGAAAATTTGAACTTTTTTGCTGGAAGAAATTCCAATTTAAACTGTTGAAATTACAGGTAGATATGGCGTGTTTTCTCACAGGAGGGGCCTATTAGGACGTTATGTCATGGCACAACGTTGTTGAGTGAACTGCAGTTTGATCAAGGACGTTGCGTCATGACACACGGTCATAGTCTGCTGGAAGAAATTCCAATATAAACTGTTGGAATACAAGTAGATATGGCAGGTTTTCTCACAGGAGAGGCCTATTAGGACTTTAAGTCATGACACGACGTCTTTAAGCAAGCAGCAGTTTGATCAACGTCGTTGTGAAGTGAGCTGTGTAATGACACAACGTCATAGTCTGCTCAAACGAATAGAGCCATGAACATTGAGTAACCTACTTGGAATGTTGCCAAGTGCATGAGTACTTTGACATACCATTTAGAGAGTTGCCTGCCATCTCGGAGAAGATAACTCCGAACAAAACACTTATATTGCTCTTTAACTTTTGAACCGTTTGTCGCAAGTCACTAAAACTTTATTTAATCAAAGCCATGTGTGCATGTTTTACAGCCAATAATGCCGCATACAATGGTTTCACACCACAACACGCTCTTCCATTTAAACTCAAAGAAATACCAGTTTTTATTGGTTCTTACGTTGATCATAACCGATCTTGGAAGACACATTGATTAAGTCACATTGACTAACATCCCGAAAAAATAATGAACAGTAGTAATATATGAGCAGAACAGGGTTGTTTATGTTTTTGAATGTTAAACATTCTACAGAGAGGACAACTCTTAGGTTGCATGTAAATATATCATCAAATTGCGCAGCTTCTCTCATCAAAATATTATGTTCTGTCACTATAGTAACTGCCTGAAACTTTGAAAGTTTTGTTGAGAGGGTAACTCCTAAAATGAACCAGTTTCCGTCTTGACAAGGGAAGTTAGTCGTGTAAAAACAACTGGATGCGTTCATAATCATTCAAACCATGAGCTGTTTACTTGGAAAGCTGCCAAATTGTTTTGCATCATGTAATTTCATTAATAGCTGCGTTTTCCATCAGATACCGAGAGGATAACTCCTCAAAAATCGCATTTTTCTCCATAACTTTCGAACCGTAAGTCGAAAATGGATCATTTTTTTTTCGTCAGACTGAGCATCTGTATGGCTTTTAATTTTTCTACAGAAAAAATAATCTTTTCTAGTTATTATTATTATTATTATTTTTCTTTCGCGAACTTTCTTCTTCTATAACTACAGATTCGCTGATCGGAACTCTCTAAAAAATAGTTGGTTACGTAGGGACACATCTGAAATTTTATGAAAGTATTTTTCTCGAGTTAAGAAAGTAACGGTGTCACAGCTATTCCACTTTCCGCAAGCCTCTTCAACAGCTATTTTTGTTCAATAAATGCTAAATAGCTCTGTCACTTTTCATCAAAACTGCATGATTTTTATATGGGGGTGTGCAGCTATGGTATATGTACACAGGCATCAACAGTTTTCAATAGTAAGTTTACAAGTTTTTCAAGGAGAGGCAATTTTTAATGATTTTGAGAAAATTTGAACTTTTTTGCTGGAAGAAATTCCAATTTAAACTGTTGAATTTACAGGTAGATATGGCGTGTTTTCTCACAGGAGGGGCCTATTAGGACGTTATGTCATGACACAACGTTGTTGAGTGAACTGCAGTTTGATCAAGGACGTTGCGTCATGACACACCGTCATAGTCTGCTGGAAGAAATTCCAATATAAACTGTTGGAATACAAGTAGATATGGCAGGTTTTCTCACAGGAGAGGCCTATTAGGACTTTAAGTCATGACACGACGTCTTTAAGCAAGCAGCAGTTTGATCAACGACGTTGTGAAGTGAGCTGTGTAATGACACAACGTCATAGTCTGCTCAAACGAATAGAGCCATGAGCATTGAGTAACCTACTTGGAATGTTGCCAAGTGCATGAGTACTTTGACATACCATTTAGAGAGTTGCCTGCCATCTCGGAGAAGATTACTCCGAACAAAACACTTATATTGCTCTTTAACTTTTGAACCGTTTGTCGCAAGTCACTAAAACTTTTTTTAATCAAAGCCATGTGTGCATGTTTTACAGCCAATAATGCCGCATACAATGGTTTCACACCACAACACGCTCTTCCATTTAAACTCAAAGAAATACCAGTTTTTATTGGTTCTTACGTTGATCATAACCGATCTTGGAAGACACATTGATTAAGTCACATTGACTAACATTCCGAAAAAAAAACGAACAGTAGTAATATATGAGCAGAACAGGGTTGCTTATGTTTTTGGATGTTAAACATTGTACAGAGAGGACAACTTTTAAGTTATATGTGCATTTATCGTCAATATGCACAGCTTGTCTGATCTAAATGTTATATTCTGTCACTACAGTAATTGCCTAAAAACTTTGAAAGATTGGTTGAGAGGGTAACTCCAAAAATAAACCAGTTTCCGTCTTGACAAGGGAAGTTAGTCGTGTAAAAGCAATTGAATGCGCTCATAATCATTCCAACCATGAGCCGCTTACTTGGAAAGCTGCCAATTTACTTTGTATCATGTAATTTCAGTAATAGCTGCGTTTTCAATCAGATACCGAGAGGATAACTCCTCAAAAAGTGCATTTTCACCATAACTTTTGAACCGTAAGTCGAAATTGAACAATTTTTTTTTCGTTCAACTGTGCATCTGTATGGCTTTTATTTTCTCTACAGAGAAAACATTTTAGTCTAGTTATTATTATTATTATTATTATTTTTCTTTCGCGAAGTTTCTTCTTCTATAACTAAAGATTCGCTGATCAGAACTCTCTAAATATTAGTTGGTTACGTAGGTGCACATCTCGAGATTAACGGAATATTTTTTTTCAAGTTGCGAAAGTCACCATGTCACAGCTATTCCACTTTCCGCAAGCCTCTTCAACAGCCGTTTTTGTTCAATAAATGCTAAATAGCTCTGTCACTTTTTATCAAAACTGCATGATTTTTATATGAGGGTGTGCAACTATGGTAGATGTACCCAGGCATCAAAAGTTCTCAATAGTAAGTTTGCAAGTTTTTCAAGGAGAGGCAATTTTTAATGATTTTGAGAAAATTCGAACTTTTTTGCTGGAAGAAATTCCAATCTGAACTGTGGAAATACAAGTAGATATGGCATGTTTTCCCACAGCAGGGGCTTATTACGACGTTATGTCATGACACGACATTGTTGAGTGAACTGCAGTTTGATCAACAACGTCGCGTCATGACACAACTTCATAGTCTGCTGTAAGAAATTCCAATATAAACTGTTGGAATACAAGTAGATATGGCAGGTTTTCTCACAGGAGAGGCCTATTAGGACTTTAAGTCATGACACGACGTCTTTAAGCAAGCAGCAGTTTGATCAACAACGTTGTGAACTGAGCTGCGTAATGACACAACGTCATAGTCTGCTCAAACGAATAGAGACATTTGCATTGAGTAACTTACTTGGAATGTTGCCAAGTCCATGTGTACTTTGACAGACCATTTAGAGAGTTGCCTGCCACCTCGGAGAAGACAACTCCGAACAAAACACTTATATTGCTCTTTAACTTTTGAACCGTTTGTCGCAAGTCACTAAAACTTTTTTTAATCAAAGCCATGTGTGCATGTTTTACAGCCAATAATGCCGCATACAATGGTTTCACAACACTACACGCTCTTCCATGGAAACTCAAAGCAATACCAGTTTTTATTGGTTCTTACGTTGTTCATAACCGATCTTGGAAGACACATTGATTCAGTCACATTGATTAACATTCTGAAAAAAATGAACAGTAGTAATATATGAGCGGAACTGGGTTGCTTATGTTTTTGGATGTTAAACATTATACAGAGAGGACAACTCCTAAGTTATATTAACATATATCATCAAATTGCGGAGCTTGTCTGATCTAAATGTTATATTCTGTCACTACAGTAATTGCCTAAAAACTTTGAAAGATTTGTTGAGAGGGTAACTCCTAAAATAAACCAGTTTCTGTCTTGACAAGGGAAGTTAGTCGTGTAAAAACAACTGGATGCGTTCATAATCATTCAAACCATGAGCTGCTTACTTGAAAACCTGCCAAATTGTTTTGCATCATGTAATTTCATTAATAGCTGCGTTTTCCATCAGATACCGAGAGGATAACTCCTCAAAAATTGCATTTTTCTCCATAACTTTCGAACCGAAAGTCGAAAATGGATCATTTTTTTTCGTCAGACTGAGCATCTGTATGGCTTTTAATTTTTCTACAGAAAAAATAATCTTTTCTAGTTATTATTATTATTATTATTTTTCTTTCGCGAACTTTCTTCTTCTATAACTACAGATTCGCTGATCGGAACTCTCTAAAAAATAGTTGGTTACGTAGGGACACATCTGAAATTTTATGAAAGTATTTTTCTCGAGTTAAGAAAGTAACGGTGTCACAGCTATTCCACTTTCCGCAAGCCTCTTCAACAGCTATTTTTGTTAAATAAATGCTAAATAGCTCTGTCACTTTTCATCAAAACTGCATGATTTTTATATGGGGGTGTGCAGCTATGGTATATGTACACAGGCATCAACAGTTTTCAATAGTAAGTTTACAAGTTTTTCAAGGAGAGGCAATTTTTAATGATTTTGAGAAAATTTGAACTTTTTTGCTGGAAGAAATTCCAATTTAAACTGTTGAAATTACAGGTAGATATGGCGTGTTTTCTCACAGGAGGGGCCTATTAGGACGTTATGTCATGACACGACGTTGTTGAGTGAACTGCAGTTTGATCAACAACGTCGCGTCATGACACAACGTCATAGTCTGCTGGAAGAAATTCCAATATAAACTGTTGGATTACAAGTAGATATGGCAGGTTTTCTCACAGGAGAGGCCTATTAGGACTTTAAGTCATGACACGACGTCTTTAAGCAAGCAGCAGTTTGATCAACGTCGTTGTGAAGTGAGCTGTGTAATGACACAACGTCATAGTCTGCTCAAACGAATAGAGCCATGAGCATTGAGTAACCTACTTGGAATGTTGCCAAGTGCATGAGTACTTTGACATATCATTTAGAGAGTTGCCTGCCATCTCGGAGAAGATAACTCCGAACAAAACACTTGTTTTGCTCTTTAACTTTTGAACCGTTTGTCGCAAGTCACTAAAAATTTTTTTAATCAAAGCCATGTGTGCATGTTTTACAGCCAATAATGCCGCATACAATGGTTTCACACCACAACACGCTCTTCCATTTAAACTCAAAGAAATACCAGTTTTTATTGGTTCTTACGTTGATCATAACCGATCTTGGAAGACACATTGATTAAGTCACATTGACTAACATTCCGAAAAAATAATGAACAGTAGTAATATATGAGCAGAACAGGGTTGTTTATGTTTTTGAATGTTGAACATTCTACAGAGAGGACAACTCTTAGGTTGCATGTAAATATATCATCAAATTGCGCAGCTTCTCTCATCAAAATATTATGTTCTGTCACTATAGTAACTGCCTGAAACTTTGAAAGTTTTGTTGAGAGGGTAACTCCTAAAATAAACCAGTTTCCGTCTTGACAAGGGAAGTTCGTCGTGTAAAAACAACTGGATGCGTTCATAATCATTCAAACCATGAGCTGTTTACTTGGAAAGCTGCCAAATTGTTTTGCATCATGTAATTTCATTAATAGCTGCGTTTTCCATCAGATACCGAGAGGATAACTCCTCAAAAATTGCATTTTTCTCCATAACTTTCGAACCGTAAGTCGAAAATGGATCATTTTTTTTTCGTCAGACTGAGCATCTGTATGGCTTTTAATTTTTCTACAGAAAAAATAATCTTTTCTAGTTATTATTATTATTATTATTTTTCTTTCGCGAACTTTCTTCTTCTATAACTACAGATTCGCTGATCGGAACTCTCTTAAAAATAGTTGGTTACGTAGGGACACATCTGAAATTTTATGAAAGTATTTTTCTCGAGTTAAGAAAGTCACGGTGTCACAGCTATTCCACTTTCCGCAAGCCTCTTCAACAGCTATTTTTGTTCAATAAATGCTAAATAGCTCTGTCACTTTTCATCAAAACTGCATGATTTTTATATGGGGGTGTGCAGCTATGGTATAGGTACACAGGCATCAACAGTTTTCAATAGTAAGTTTACAAGTTTTTCAAGGAGAGGCAATTTTTAATGATTTTGAGAAAATTTGAACTTTTTTGCTGGAAGAAATTCCAATTTAAACTGTTGAAATTACAAGTAGATATGGCGTGTTTTCTCACAGGAGGGGCCTATTAGGACGTTATGTCATGACACGACGTTGTTGAGTGAACTGCAGTTTGATCAAGGACGTCGTGTCATGACACAACGTCATAGTCTGCTGGAAGAAATTCCAATATAAACTGTTGGAATACAAGTAGAGATGGCATGTTTTCCCACAGGAGGGGCCTATTACGACGTCATGTCATGACACGACGTTGTTGAGTGAACTGCAGTTTGATCAACAACGTTATGAAGTGAGCTGCGTCATGACACAACGTCATAGTCTGCTCAACCGAATAGAAGTATTAGCATTGAGTAACTAACTTGGAATGTTGCCAAGTGCATGTGTACTGTGACAGATCAACGACGTCGGGCAGTTAGCTGCGTTATGACACAACGTCATAGTCTGCTCAAACGAATAGAGGCATTAGCATTGAGTAACTTACTTGGAATGCTGCCAAGTGCATGTGTACTTTGACAGACCATTTAGAGAGTTGCCTGCCACCTCGGAGAAGACAACTCCGAACGAATCACTTATATTGCTCTTTAACTTTTGAACCGTTTGTCGGAAGTCACTCAAACTTTTTTTCAATCAAAACCATGTGTGCATGTTTTACAGGAAATCATGCAGCATATAATGGTTTCACACCAGAAAAGGATAACTTCTTAAAAGTATATTTCTATCATCAAGTTACACAGCTCATCTCGGTATAATGTTATGATAGAATAATACATTCTTTGTGTAATTGCATTGGGCGTTTTTTGGAAAGGCAACTGATAAAATACCAGTTTTTATTGGTTCTTACGTTGATCATAACCGATCTTGGAAGACACATTGATTAAGTCACATTGACTAACATTCCGAAAAAATAATGAACAGTAGTAATATATGAGCAGAACAGGGTTGTTTATGTTTTTGAATGTTAAACATTCTACAGAGAGGACAACTCTTAGGTTGCATGTAAATATATCATCAAATTGCGCAGCTTCTCTCATCAAAATATTATGTTCTGTCACTATAGTAACTGCCTGAAACTTTGAAAGTTTTGTTGAGAGGGTAACTCCTAAAATAAACCAGTTTCCGTCTTGACAAGGGAAGTTAGTCGTGTAAAAACAACTGGATGCGTTCATAATCATTCAAACCATGAGCTGTTTACTTGGAAAGCTGCCAAATTGTTTTGCATCATGTACATTCATTAATAGCTGCGTTTTCCATCAGATACCGAGAGGATAACTTCTCAAAAATCGCATTTGTCTCCATAACTTTTGAACCGTAAGTCGAAAATGGATCATTTTTTTTTCGTCAGACTGAGCATCTGTATGGCTTTTAATTTTTCTACAGAAAAAATAATCTTTTCTAGTTATTATTATTATTATTATTTTTCTTTCGCGAACTTTCTTCTTCTATAACTACAGATTCGCTGATCGGAACTCTCTAAAAAATAGTTGGTTACGTAGGGACACATCTGAAATTTTATGAAAGTATTTTTCTCGAGTTAAGAAAGTCACGGTGTCACATCTATTCCACTTTCCGCAAGCCTCTTCAACAGCCATTTTTGTTCAATAATGGCTAAATAGCTCTGTCACTTTTCATCAAAACTGCATGATTTTTATGTGAGGGTCTGCAGCTATGGTAGATGTACACAGGCATCAAAAGTTCTCAATAGTAAGTTTACAAGTTTTTCAAGGAGAGGCAATTTTTAATGATTTTCAGAAAATTTGAACTTTTTTGCTGGAAGAAATTCCAATCTAAACTGTGGAAATACAAGCAGATATGGCGTGTTTTCTCACAGGAGGGGCCTATTAGGACGTTATGTCATGACACGACGTTGTTGAGTGAACTGCAGTTTGATCAACAACGTCGCGTCATGACACAACGTCATAGTCTGCTGTAAGAAATTCCAATATAAACTGTTGGAATACAAGTAGATATGGAAGGTTTTCTCACAGGAGAGGCCTATTAGGACTTTAAGTCATGACACGACGCCTTTAAGCAAGCAGCAGTTTGATTAACAACGTTATGAAGTGAGCTGCGTCATGACACAACGTCATAGTCTGCTCAAACCAATAGAGGCATTAGCATTGAGTAACTTACTTGGAATGTTGCCAAGTGCATGTGTACTTTGACAGACCATTTAGAGAGTTGCCTGCCACCTCGGAAAAGACAACTCCAAACAAAACACTTATATTGCTCTTTAACTTTTGAACCGTTTGTCGCAAGTCACTAAGACTTCTTTTAATCAAAGCCATGTGTGCATGTTTTACAGCCAATAATGCCGCATACAATGGTTTCACACCACAACACGCTCTTCCATTAAAACTCAAAGCAATACCAGTTTTTATTGGTTCTTACGTTGATCATAACCGATCTTGAAAGACACATTGATTCAGTCACATCGACTAACATTCCGCAAAAAGTAATGAATGAACAGTAGTAATATATGAGCAGAACAGGGTTGTTTATGTTTTTGAATGTTAAACATTCTACAGAGAGGACAACTCCTAAGTTATATGTACGTATATCATCAAATTGCGCAGCTTGTCTCTTCTAAATGTTATGTTCTGTCACTAATAGTAACTGCCTAAAAACTTTGAAAGTTTTGTTGAGAGGGTAACTCCTAAAATGAACCAGTTTCCGTCCTGACAAGGGATGTTAGTCGTATAAAAACAACTTGATGCAATCATAAGTACTCAAGCCATGAGCTGCTTACTTGGAAAGCTGCCAAATTACTTTGCATCATGTAATTTCATTAAAAGCTGCGTTTTCAATCAGATACCGAGAGGATAACTCCTCAAAAAATGCATTTTGCTTCATAACTTTTGAACCGTAAGTCAAACTTAAACAATTTTTTTTTCGTTGAATCGTGCATCTGTATGGCTTTTATTTTCTCTACAGAGAAAACATTTCAGTCTAGTTATTATTTTTCTTTCGCCGCATTCTAACCACTAGATTTCAGTTTCTGTCTTCTTCTATAACTACAGATTCGCTGATTAAAACTCTCTAAAAGTTAGTTGGTTACGTAGGGGTACATTTGGAGATTAACGAAATATTTTTTTTCAAGTTAAAAAAGTTACCACGTCACAGCTATTCCACTTTTCGCACGCCTCTTCAACAGTCATTTTCGTTCAATAAATGCTGAATAACTCTGTCACTTTTCATCTAATTTGCATGATATTTATATGAGGGTGTGCGGCTATGGTAGATGTATACAGGCATCAAAAGTTTTCAATAGCAAGTTTACAAGTTTTTCAAGAAGAGGCGATTTTTAGTGATTTTCAGAAAATTCGAACTTTTTCACTGGAAGAGATTCCGTTCGAAACTGTTGTAATACAAGTAGATATGGCATGTTTTCCCACAGCAGGGGTCTATTACGACGTTATGTCAAGACACAACGTTGTTGAGTGAACTGCAGTTTGATCAAGGACGTCGCGACATGACACAACGTCATAGTCTGCTGGAAGAAATTCCAATATAAACTGTTGGAATACAAGTAGATATGGCAGGTTTTCTCACAGGAGAGGCCTATTAGGACTTTAAGTCATGACACGACGTCTTTAAGCAAGCAGCAGTTTGATCAACAACGTTGTGAACTGAGCTGCGTAATGTCACAACGTCATAGTCTGCTCAAAAGAATAGAGGCATTAGCATTGAGTAACTTACGTGGAATGTTGCCAAGTGCATGTGTACTTTGACAGACCATTTAGAGAGTTGCCTGCCACCTCGGAGAAGACAACTCCGAACGAAACACTCATATTGCTCTTTAAATTTTGAACCGTTTGTCACAAGTCACTAAAACTTTTTTTAATCAAAGCCATGTGTGCATGTTTTACAGCCAATAATGCCGCATACAATGGTTTCACACCACTACACGCTCTTCCATGTAAACGCAAAGCAATACCAGTTTTTATTGGTTCTTACGTTGATCATAACCGATCTTGGAAGACACATTGATTAAGTCACATTGACTAACATTCCGAAAAAATAATGAACAGTAGTAATATATGAGCAGAACAGGGTTGCTTATGTTTTTGGATGTCAAACATTATACAGAGAGGACAACTCTTAAGTTATATGTGCATTTATCGTCAATATGCAGAGCTTGTCTGATCTAAATGTTATATTCTGTCACTACAGTAATTGCCTAAAAACTTTGAAGGATTGGTTGAGAGGGTAACTCCTAAAATAAACCAGTTTCCGTCTTGACAAGGGAAGTTAGTCGTGTAAAAACAATTGAATGCGCTCATAATCATTCAAACCATGAGCCGCTTACTTGGAAAGCTGCCAATTTACTTTGTATCATGTAATTTCATTAATAGCTGCGTTTTCAATCAGATACCGAGAGGATAACTCCTCAAAAAGTGCATTTTCACCATAACTTTCGAACCGTAAGTCGAAAATGGATCATTTTTTTTTTCGTCAGACTGAGCATCTGTATGGCTTTTAATTTTTCTACAGAAAAAATAATCTTTTCTAGTTATTATTATTTTTCTTTCGCGAAGCTTCTTCTTCTATAACTACAGATTCGCTGATCAGAACTCTCTAAATATTAGTTGGTTACGTAGGTGCACATCTCGAGATTAACGAAATATTTTTTTTCAAGTTGCGAAAGTCACCATGTCACAGCTATTCCACTTTCCGCAAGCCTCTTCAACAGCCGTTTTTGTTCAATAAATGCTAAATAGCTCTGTCACTTTTCATCAAAACTGCATGATTTTTATATGAGGGTGTGCAACTATGGTAGATGTACACAGGCATCAAAAGTTCTCAATAGTAAGTTTACAAGTTTTTCAAGGAGAGGCAATTTTTAATGATTTTCAGAAAATTTGAACTTTTTTGCTGGAAGAAATTCCAATCTAAACTGTGGAAATACAAGTAGATATGGCATGTTTTCCCACAGCAGGGGCCTGTTACGACGTTATGTCATGACACGACGTTGTTGAGTGAACTGCAGTTTGATCAACAACGTCGCGTCATGACACAACGTCATAGTCTGCTGTAAGAAATTCCAATATAAACTGTTGGAATACAAGTAGATATGGCAGGTTTTCTCACAGGAGAGGCCTATTAGGACTTTAAGTCATGACACGATGTCTTTAAGCAAGCAGCAGTTTGATCAACAACGTTGTGAACTGAGCTGCGTAATGACACAACGTCATAGTCTGCTCAAACGAATAGACGCATTAGCATTGAGTAACTTACTTGGAATGTTGCCAAGTGCATGTGTACTTTGACAGACCATTTAGAGAGTTGCCTGCCACCTCGGAAAAGACAACTCCGAATGAAACACTTATGTTGCTCTTTAACTTTTGAACCGTTTGTCGCAAGTCACTAAAACTTTTTTTTAATCAAAGCCATGTGTGCATGTTTTACAGCCAATAATGCCGCATACAATGATTTCACACCACTACACGCTCTTCCATGAAAACGCAAAGCAATACCAGTTTTTATTGGTTCTTACGTTGTTCATAACCGATCTTGGAAGACACATTGACTCAGTCACATTGACTAACATTCCGAAAAAAAATGAACAGTAGTAATATATGAGCAGAACTGGGTTGCTTTTGTTTTTATATGTTAAACATTATACAGAGAGGACAACTTTTAAGTTATATGTGCATTTATCGTCAATATGCACAGCTTGTCTGATCTAAATGTTTTATTCTGTCACTACAGTAATTGCCAAAAAACTTTGAAAGATTTGTTGAGAGGATAACTCCTAAAATAAACCAGTTTCCGTCTTGACAAGGGAAGTTAGTCGTGTAAAAACAACTGGATGCGTTCATAATCATTCAAACCATGAGCTGCTTACTTGGAAAAGTGCCAAATTGTTTTGCATCATGTACTTTCATTAATAGCTGCGTTTTCCATCAGATACCGAGAGGATAACTCCTCAAAAATCGCATTTTTCTCCATAACTTTCGAACCGTAAGTCGAAAATGGATCATTTTTTTTTTCGTCAGACTGAGCATCTGTATGGCTTTTAATTTTTCTACAGAAAAAATAATCTTTTCTAGTTTATATATATATTGGTTCAAGAGATGTAACACTTGCAGTTGTGATTCCTGGTTATTCTAGCACCACAGTCTCAACACTTGGAAGCTTTAACTTGTAAAATAAACTTTATTCATTAAAAATAAATAGCTCAGACTCTTATTCTGGCTCAAGCACTTTCTGCTGTAAGCAGAATTAAAAACTCTATATATACTAAACCTAAAAGTAGTGTTGCCAAAAAGCGACATGCAGTTATGTCAAGATAAGGTAAATATAAAAGGGATTGTTGCCAAAGTGTAACACATACAAAAATATGAAACAAGTCAAAAAAAGTTGTAAGTAATATTAATATTATTCTAATTTTTATTATATACACATTACACAGGATGATACAAATAAAGGTGGAATGATGTAACTGCAAGGTCTATGGGAAGCATGTAGACGGTGGAATGATAATCATGTTGGAAGGAGCCAGTTGACGTTAATTGCTGATGTTTGGAGATGGGTGCTGATGTTAGCAGACGTCAACTGACGATGTGCAATGTTAATGTTTGTTAGATGGGGGATGTTAGCTGCCAAAATACTGCGTTGGACATCTGTAGAGAATGGACTGTCTCGCATCTCCCCTCTTTAGATGAAGCGTAGCGTTCTTGAGATCATTTGATAGTGTGAGATGTTCTCTTGAAGATGATGTAACGGTAATGTTCAGATTTATTCTCCCATGGTGTGTTGAGCGGGCTCGAAGATCTAGTTGTGGTTTCTTGTCAGTTGTCAAGGATTTGAGAGTCAGGGAGATCTTGTGGGATGTGTCTACCAGATACGTTAATATTTCTTAGATTCTTTATTCACCGCATGGTTGTGACTGGTTTCGAGCAGATGTACTGTGTTGATCAATACTAGGTTGCTAATATCTAAAATAATATAATAGTGCTGGTGAGAAACATATCACAATGAATAAAATAGCTCAAAATGACAATTGTTGACTGCACGCAGTGAATACTATCATTAACATCATCAAACACCTGACTTGAATTGATGGGAAAAACAGAATATAATAATAAAATATGGGAGAGGACTCAAAGCATTTTTTTTTTTAATTTCAATTGCTCCCCTCCCTCCTTAGAATCAAAGGTATAACATATCATATTTTGTACTGCTGAAAGCAAAACGTTTCTTTTATAACAATCAATTGAAAATAAAAAAGGTACTCTGCCAGCAAACAATGAACATATCGTTCTGAATGAAGAAAAACACGGTGGCAGTGAAGTAAGCAAACTTAGCTTCGGTTTGGCATTGAGGTGAGGAAGGTAGTAGTCCTGTAGTGCAAAGAAATTTGGTGAGGTTGTTATTAAGTAAGGTGGTAGCTCATTGCCATGTGTCTCGTTGCTATGGTAAAGCCTGGGTGCCCCAGGATTGGGTACTGGCAACGGGGGTTGGCACTGCGCCTGATTTTGTGTTTCCATGTACATACAAGAGAACGTCTTTGCAAAGCTACAGGCTTTAGGGCACCAAATAGAGAATAATGTAATTTTGTGAGACCAGGCAACCATATCCACTCTCTAAATTCCTGAAAATGATAGAAATTAATAATTTTGTCAGACCAATTCAGACAATTAATAAATAAACATCTGAAACACAAGTAATTTTGCTCAAGTTAAACTGCAAGTTTGTATGTTACTCCCAATTTCGGAGTCGTCATAATTTTAGTCAATGATGTCAAAACACGTTGATTATAATAATATCGAATCATCAGTGAGGGATCAGTTATCGAGGCAAAGTTTTAGGTAAGCAGCCTGCAAAAGCTGTAAAGCAAAGAATTGTCAACAAAAAGTAAAGGTCAGTTTATTATCGTACATTAACTGGTAAGTTCTGTTATTTATTCAATTGCTGTTTATTATTACTCATGATTTATCCCAGTCAATTAATTATTCATTTTACTGATATTTCAAGTAACAACACAAATCCTCCATCATCATCACTCACTCATTATGAGTATTATTTACATTTTTCTTATTTATAATAATTTAGTAATTAATAATTGTTTGTGCTGTTGTTATTGAATAATATTTATTATTATTTCTATTAATGATAATACTTTATCGGCGTAACAAATTTTCAATCAATATCGCTAATGATCAAAAATTATTTCTAGGTATCACTACTACTTATTGTTGTTTCCTACTATTATTATTTAATTAATAATAATAATAATCAGATAATAATAATTATAACAATAATTATTAATTATTGTTAATTCAATCACTATTATTGTTATATATCCTATTTACTTACCTTGACAAATCATCATCATGGATTAGGTTTTATCCATTTTCAATACTCCAAGAAGTTTTTTTTCATTGTAGCGGAAGAAAATAAAAAGTTACTTACCTTCTGTGCCTCAGATTATATCCATGTGGAGGCACAGTTGTAGCATTATCAATTTTATGTTTACTTATGTCAGCGGGTAACACTGGGGTACCCCTCTTGGCTGACACATAGCTTGCTGTTGGTGCGTCATTTGTTATCGGCGGTCAAGCGCTCCAGATGGCTTTTTTCAAGCGCTCCAGATGTGTTATGAATTCCACTCCTGTAGCTTTACCCGTGACACCTCTAGCTCTCACATAGGCATTTAAACCCTTCAACTTGGTAATCATGTAGGGTCCATGGTATTGTCGTGTGAACTTTTCCACTTGTCTGGGAGTGACCCTTGGAATAAGAATGTAAACAATATCATTCACAGAGTATTGGTGACCCTTGACATGCGCATCATGATAACGCTTGTAATTGATTTGTGCCCCCTAAATGTTGTTTCTAGCCAATGCCCAAGCTGAAGCCAATGACTCGCGCATGATTTGCAGGCTGTCCTTTTCATCAACATAGGACACAGGCATAGTAATGGGCACACATAACTCAAATGGTATGTCAATTTCTTGTCCACAAGCAAGATATGTTGGCGTAAATCCTGTACTTGCATGCTCGGTGTTATTATAAGCATGTAAAACATACTTGGCCAGGAGGTCCCAGATAGTTTGGTTTCTGTCTAGCAAGGTTGACGTGAGGTTGGATAAAGTGGAAAAGAATCTCTCAATCATACCATTACCTGCAGCGTGGTACGGAGTGATTGTGAGCGTATTGATATTCAGAAGTGTAGTCAGCTCGGACAGTAATTTGGAAGAGAATTCCATGCCACCATCAGATAGTATAGCCGTGGGATATCCCTCTCTCAGCACAACAAATTCCAGGAACTCCTCCTCCACTGACTAGGCTGTCTTGTCTTTAATCGGTCGGGCAATCACTAGCTCAGTACAACTATATTGAAATGCAACCAAATATTTGTTAGAGCGTTCAGTTAAAGGTAATGGTCCCAACAAATCCATAGAAACTCTAGAAAATGGGCGCTCGCATTCTATTGGCATTAGGGGGAAACTGGGTTTACTTTAGGTCCTTTTCTCTGGTTACAAGGCACGCAAGCTGCGATAAAATCTGCTACGGACTGAGACATATGCAGCCAGAAATACTTTGGCTCAGCCTCTTGTATGTTCGCTACCTACCAACATGGCAAACAAAAACAGATTTCTGTGATATGCCACTGGTAAATCTAGCTACAAACTCTTGGGTACACACAATAAAGGTCGGGCACCGTCAGGTTGGAAAAAATACAACATGCCGCCTTGTATCTTGTAATGGTCACCTTGGTTTGTAGCTGATGATGCTGACTGTCTGTCAGACCTGTTGGTGCGATACCACTTACAAGATGTGGGATAATAGCACTCAAGAATGGATCATTTTGCTGTTCATCTTTAAAAGTAAAGAGATCTTGTCTTGCTGCTGAGAGGTAAGTGGTAGTTGCTCCTACAAAACAACTGTCACCTAAATAGTGACTCTTGACAGTGCATCTCGAACGAGGTTCGTTTTACCTGGTTTGTAGATAACCTCAAGATTTTACTCCTGTAGTTTCAACAAAAACTTTGCTAGCCTTGAACTCTTGTGATCACATGTCATCAACCAACGCAAGGGTGCATGATCTGTAACCACAATCAGTTCATGACCAAGAATTAAATGCCGGAAATGTTTGCAAGCATCCACTATAGCAAGCCCTTCTCTCTCATACATGCTACAATTTTTCTCTGCAGTATTAAGCACACGGCTGTGGTAACCAATTGGGTGTAAAATAACTTCCAAACTCCTGGCAAAGCTGTGCTCCTAGTGCAAAGCCGCTAGCATCTGTGTGCAGATAAAATGGTCTGCCAAATTCAGGATAACACAGGACAGGGTACTGCACCAATTTGGTCATAAGCTTCTGGAAGGCTGATTCATATTCATTTGACCAGTTAAAAGGTATGTTCTTTTTCAACAACTCTAGAAGTGGTTTGGCCATCTCACTAAAGTTAGCAATGTAACCTTTGTAATTATTTAACATACTGATGCATTGTCTTAGTGTAGTCAGATATTTTGGTGCAGGGAAACGATTAATCTTATCAACCAGTGGTCAGGCTGGTTTGCTTCCTGAATGGATGTACACATTGCCCAAGTATTGTACTTCATTTTTCGCCCAGGTGGTCCTAGCTGGATTGATTTTCACACCGTGACTTATCAGTCCATCCAGTATTGCTCCAACCCTTTTGATATGCTCATCTACATCATCTTTACTGAATACCAGAATGTCATTCAGAAAGCATTGACAAGTTTGCCACTGCAGGTTGGCTAAAATAGTTGAGATCGATCTTTGAAATACCTGAGGAGCATTACTCCAACCAAAGGGTAATACTTTATACCTGTATACCCCACGATAGATAAAAAACGCTGATCTATCACATTCATCCTCAGAATCAAGTGCTATCTACCAATACACTTTCTGTAGGTCTATTGTAGTGTAAAGACCTTGTCCAGAGAGCATCTCATTGACACTGTCTGGTCTGAGAAGAGGAAATGAAATAGTTTAGTACAGGCATTGATCTTACGATAGTCATTTACCAACCGACTATTTGTAGAGTTTTTCTTGGATACCAGGATGACTGGTGAAGCCCATGCAGACTGGGGTGCTTCTTCAATGACTCCTGCCTTCCACATATTAGTGATTTCATCATCCAAAGGCTGTCTGTGAGCTACAGGAATACGATACGGTGCTCAATGAAACGGGTTTGCATCCCCAGTGTCACACACTCTTCCTGAAATTCCTGCAACTTGACCAAGATCGTAGACATGTACCGCAAAGGCCTTGACCTAGGTACGAAGAAATTTTAAGAACTTACTCTGATCCGCTTTGGACAAACTAGATTGCTGTAAGTCCACTTTCTGTATTAGATCTTGGTACTGTTCATCACCGGTCAGTGTTGTATCTGGTATATCGCTGACATTTACTTCCTGTCTTTTGTTTTTGGGTAGTTCTTCAGCCAGTCGAAGAGGTGTACCCTTGAAAACCTGGAGATAGTCATCAGATGTATTAAATACACAACAGCACAGCTTTCCATCTGCTGGACTTCCCGTTTTCCCAAACATCAGACCTTCAGTGACAAGAGTTGGCTCAAACAGCAGTTTTCCACTCAACCTAGGTGCTTGCACACACAAGGTATTGTCACTCATTGGGGGAAAGATGAGATCCCTGTCAGCGAATACATTGCATGTGTCTCCATCCGCATTTTCTTCTATCATTGTAGAGCCACAGACTTGTGGGAGTTTTCTGCTCTGCGTGATCCTCACAGTTGCTTTCGACAGTGGCAGTAGTTGCATTCTCCTAGTGGAATAGCTCATACATAGTGCACCCATGCCTCCCCAGGCTATCCACTCCTAGAATTACAGGATACTTGCATTCATCTATTACAAGTAAGTCTGCATCAATTGTTTGGTTACCTGCACACTGCACTTGTGTGTAAACCTGTCCAATACCTTTCACGATGTTCCCGCTTACTGAGAATATTGACCTACTTGTCTCCTTAATCTGCCTTTTCAGTCTCAGGGCATCACAGAGTTGAAAGGTGATGGTTGAGATCTGCGCTCCTGTATCTACCAACACTTCATGCCACTGACAACAAATGTAAGCACTTACCAATGACTCATGTTTAGAATTGTTAAAATAGCAAATAACATTAGCCAAAGTGGGTGGTTCTCTTACCATTCTCAGCTGTTTCCTAGTGACCAGATGTTGCATTGGTTGCCCATATGAAACTGCCGGTCTGTGGCGTTTGACCAACCCCATAGCTTTTAGACTTTGGTGAACATTCCTCTGGGTGTTGGCTTCAGCTCTATGTTGATCTATTGCTTGACCCTGCATAGTACCTACAGTGCGAGCTGCTGTGGGATCCCCTGCCTGGGATGGTTGTGCCTGCACCACTTCAGTTTCTTCAGAATCTATTTTAATGGGAGTAGTGTCCTCTAGTGTCACTTGCTTGGCTGCATTGGTATGGTTCAGTGCAATCGTCATGTTATTTTCTCCAGCTTTCTTGTTGTCTGCCTGCTGCCCGAAGAGGTAATGGGGCATGTACGCACCAGGTTGTTGGGCAATGTTTCTCACTCTGAAGCATAATCTAAAGCAACTTCAAAATGCTCTTAATGTAACAATTGTGAAACAAATAAATATCTATACTTGCTTAACATCAAATACACCATAATCACTCAAGAAAGAGAATGTCCCTTGTTTAACCACCGAGTTAGACAAAACATTAGCCTTCCTCAAGCTATCAAGACTATGACCGGATGTCACACCAAAATGTTTGAGGATTTTGGAATGCTGGGCAGTTGCACCAGTCAAATCGTTCAGTGACAACTTATCCCTGAATTCATCCCATTCATACATAATCAGTTGACGAATAGTGATGATAGTTGTATACCCTGCCATTCAAAGCCACTGGAATTTCATGGTCCAGAGCACACTCATCTGCGTGGGGTTGACTGTAAGAATATTGTAATAGGTATCCATATACATCATTACATTAGCATCTAGTACAAATGTTTGTATAGGCAAACGAGTGGAGCATAGCTCACTGGCATGCACAACATAGTTGGATACTGGCTCACATGGATACATAGATAGAAAGTTATGTGTCAATTTCGCAAACACGTAAGTATTATCCAACAAATATCTCGTTGCATTAGTGGTGTGCCGCTAGTAGTAATATATGAGCAGATCTCCCTGATTACTGGAGCAGTTTTTGTGAGATTCATCTCCAAGATGTGCTGCAATCTTGCTCCCTGGCGACATATGACCCCTCATCACTATTTTTCCCTATCTCACTCTTGACACGCTCCTCTCTATCATTTCTTAGTAACATATCAGCAGATTGCCCTTTTGGAGATAAGGTTCTCCTGGTCGTGTGCTTTTTAGTGTGCACCAGCTACGTGTGTTTGATGTGTGTGTGTGTGTGTGTTTGCGTGCGTGCATGTGTTGATCAGTGCGAGTATACATAATAATTGCTTGTAGTTATTATTGTGTTTGATTGTTATGTTCGTTATTTGATAATTGTTATGGATTATAAGGTTTTCCTGTTTGTCAATATGTAAAAGATGCCCCTGTTCCCGGTGAATCCGACAAGGTGGCTTTTTGTGTGCACCAGTTGTTTGAATGGGTGTTAATACTACGGTTTTACATTGTATAAAAATGAAGCGTTGTATGATTGTATTGCTATTGAAAGCTAAGATGTTGACAGAGAAAGATGTTGAGATGAGACCGACGAGTGAAACTGATACTGTCGATGGTACTGCGAGTGATATGCTAATTTTTTACCGAGTATGAAGGGTAAAGCGTTGATAGTTATGATGATTTTGGTCTTTTTCATAGGATTTTCTACTTTTGGAGGTGTTACTGAGTTTAGTATGTATGAAAATGCTATGGAGGAAATACAAAAAGGGAGAAACTCTCCTGTTGGAATCATAAATGAAACTACTGTTGGATGACGAACATCTTTTTTCTGATGAATGGGAAACCTGAAGATTATGACCCAAGGATGCACTCTCTTTTTACGGCTATGATTGCAGGGCCAACTGGATCGGGGAAGACGCAAGCGAGTTTACGAATGATTGACGCTAGTCAGACTATAGCTCATCCTCCACCGGTAGAAATTCACTACTGTCATAGAGCCTATCAAAAAGCGTTCGATGATGTACCCGGAGTGATTTTTCAAGAAGGAATGATAGATATAACAGTGAGTTTTCCCAGAGATGGACAAAATTGATGGTTGATAATTGATGTTCTCATCAGTGAAGTTTCTGGTAAAGCTGATGCCAATGCTCTGTAAACAACAAATAGCCACCATTTGAACATGAGTGTTTTTGTTATTGTTCAGAATCTGTTTTTAAAAGTGAATCGTACAATTTCCTTGAACGGTCATTAGTTTTTTCTGTTTAAACACCCTAGAGATGCTTCTTCAATTTCCTATGTGGCTTGACAATGTTTTCCCTCAAGAGTAAAATATGTACAAGAGGCTTTTTAAGATGCGACAAAGAAACCATACTCTTGTCTACGAATAGATACGACTCAGCAAACGAATGATCAACACAGACTATTGAGAAACTTTACATCGGATCTTCCTATGATATTATATGTACCCAAGTAAAAGCATATAAAAACGATTACTATTCGTTTCACCTCACACGTATTTTGTTGTTCAACGACGCAACACGATAGTAGTATAATGACTAAAGCTTTGGAGCAAAAATTAAAAAGAAATGCTGCATGCGGTGTTGTTATCGCTCAACAATGCATCCTCCGCTATTCAAAAGTCTGTTGTAGCTAAAGCTAAAAAAGAGCTTATTATGACTCTAATGGAATGCGCTAAAGGTATTATAAATGGAAAGAAGGGCATTAGCGTCTTAGTTAGAAAATCAATGTTAGACGATAAAAAAGCTGTATTGCAAAAAGGAGGATTTTTAGCTTCTCTACTAGGATCTATTATCAGCACTGTAGTTCCTGGAATAGTGAAAAGTGTAATAGGAGGAATAGGAGGACTAGTGGGACGAAGATGAATCTCTCAACACGAATGATGAGGAATAGAATGGCTATTTTAGCTCTGGATGATCTGAGTAAGAGAAGAAAAATTGCTATAGTCGAAAAGGCCAACTCGGATCTGTTTTAATCGTTGATAGAAAGTGTTAAAAATATTATATTAGGTAATGTTCCTTTTTATTCTGAACAGTTTATTGAGTATCAGCGTTACAAGAAGGAACTACGTAAACCAACCGCTAAGGGAACAGTTAATGATAAGCGTCAAATTTTGACTCAGACTGGTAGAGGTAATCTTTTGGACGCTATTATAACTCCTATTGTATCTGCTTTATCATCAATAAAGCAATAAATCTTCAACCTTTAACCTTCTCCAGACGCTTTTTTATACTGTCTGAGAATGAATACAGTAGATTAATGGTAAAAGCTGAGAATAAAAAAGTGATAGAGAAATAGACGAACAAGCCTCCGTTGTATTATAAACCTGTGGAAGATATAACAGTGACAGATATAAAGAGAAAGCGAAATGCTCTACTGAAGACAGCTCATGATTCCGACTTATCTTTGCACGAAAAGTTAGTTGAAAATGTTCAAAACCTACGCAGGTACTTGACCGAAATCAAAAAAATTAAAAATAAACAGAGAGGAACGGTTAGCTGGAGTCCTATTAAGAAAGCAAAAATGGAAACTATTTCTCCTTTGGCCAATAGCACGATTATTGATGATAAGTCTGACACTGGCTTCACCAAATGACGTTGATGATGACAGCAAAATAAAAACAAAAAAATTAAGCTGTTTGATAGCGAAGACTCAACCATAGTTGAAAATATGCTTGTCGCTGATGGAGAAGATGTACATGAGAGTGAGAACAAACGTTTTAAAGATTTTGAAAAAGGTAGCTAGTTTAAGAAGAAAAAAGGCTGATCAAACAATCGATGTCAGAATGTTGAATAATTTGAGTAAAATTGGTACGTTCGACTCGGATAAGAACAAGTTGAAAATCGGAGATAAACAGCTGAATCCGAGGACTTCCAAAACTTTACAATGAGATGTTTCAACCGAAGTAGGTGGCGTACAATTGGGAAAAACCAACTACCGTAAATTTTAAACCTTGCTAACGGATCAAAGAATCATAACTGTCAGAAAATCTCCGCAACAAACAGGCCAGAAGAAAAACTTTGTCATCCCAGGTACTAATTCATGGACGTCAACGCGCTAAGAGAACTGTATTACGATCCCGCGTTACATACATCTCTACGAGGAGCTAGAGCTCTACTGAAAGCTCGTAGAAAACGGGAAGGAGAAAAAAGAATTCGTGAGTGGTTGAGAAGAGAGGATGCCTACACGCTACATAAAAAAGTCATTAATAAGTTTAAGCGTCGTCATACAATTGTGGCTGGAATAGGAGAGTAGATTCAGGTAGATTTGGTGGATGTGTGCTCTCAAAAATTAGAATCAATAACAAAACATTTTTACTAACAGCTGTTGATTCATTATCTAGAAAAGGTTGGGCTGTACCACTCATCTCCAAATCCGGACATGTTGTAGCCAGAGGATTGAGGAGAATACTAGGCGGGAAAAATACAAGGCTTTCAATCTGATAAAAGTAAAGAGTTTGACAATGTCAATGTCAAGAGTCTCCTGACGGTAAAACAAATCGAACGCTTCACAACCGAAAATGAGACGACAAAGGCATCGATGGTGGAATGTTTTAACAGAACTTTACAAGACAAGATTTACAGATATCTGACGTACAAAGATGATGACAGATACATTGATGTTTTACCAGATATGGTTAGCGCGTACAACAACACTGTTCACAGTGCTATAGGTATGAGACCGAATGATGTGAATTTTCAAAATCAGGAAATTGTATGGAATCACGTGTATGAAGGAGGGGAGCGCAGTTTAACTAAAGAACCAAAGTTAAAGATCTGAGAGAGGATACACCCCAAATTGGACGATTTAGATCTTTATAATCACCGTTGTGCTCACCAATGAAAAACTTGTTGTATATAGGGTGAAAGATTTGGCTGAGGAGATGATTGATGGTACCTTTTACGAAAACGAGCTGCAAAAAGTAAAAAAACCTGCAAGTTGCAGAATCGAAAAGATACTGGGAAGAAGAACGAGGAAAGGTAAAAGACAGATTCTGGTTAAGTGGTTGGGATACCGAGAAAAGTTCAATGAGTGAGTAGACGAATAGTTTATAAGGAATGGATGCTTGATATAATCATCATACGTTGGTAAAATGTCAATGCTGATAACTCCACCCTAAAACTGCAGCTCTGAAGAGTTTCCTGATAACACCATTTCCAATTCTACAGTGAGACTGTATAAATATTTTGATACCATCGGTGGCAATTGGGAGATAGCTCTGCTAGATATATGTTATTCTAATAATTGAAAAACTTTTACCGAAGGGAAAATATATCTAGAAAAAGACTAATGTCTCCGGTAGAAGCGAAAATTCCTTCATCTTAATCGGTAATGGAAGATATGATAGTGCGGATGAGTTTCAGCAGGTTAAACGAAAGCAAATGCGTGAAATGAGTTTGGACAAAAAATTTACCATCTCCTACAACAAAGTAACCGACAACGGTTTACTAGCTAACAGCGATCCTGATACAACGGTGAGCTTTTCCAGAGACTTGTCATATATATATTTGAATTGAAACCGATCGGGAAAACTATGTATCCTCGTGGTAGATACAATAATATCACACCTCCTGATATAAATTTCGGATTAACCTGTTTGTATGTCTATTCCAACATTGTTGATAACAGAATGGTAGGAGATACGAATGTACCTTTGCTAAGAGTGGTTCCGGTTCAAGGAAAGAATAATAGTGGTGTGTATCAAGAATTTAAAAACTTGCACTACGTCAACGCTTAATCGCTGAATAGTGATCTGATCCAAGTGGTTATAATGAGCGACAACGCTGAGCGAATACTATTTGACGGTGGAAAGGTCATGTTGACGATTCACTTTAGAGAAAGAAAATCATAATGAGTTTGGTACGATACAACCCCGAAGACTTGACAGAGTTCTTTGATGAGTACTACAAAATACAAGCTGGAAATGGAATTGGAGTGTATAGCGGGCGACAGGTAATGCCTAAAATGAGAGGTAATGGACTCGGTAGTATTTTTTCAAGCATACTCAAATCCGCCACATCGTTGCTGAAAAGAGGGGCAATAAGTCTGGGTCAGAGAGTGCTCTCTGTAGGTAGTAACGTAGCGCAGATGTCATCTACGGTCATAGCTTTGCAGCATCGGCGAAGAAGACAGGATTGGAAGAGTTGAATGATCTTAGGAGAGATATACTCAGTGCAGTTCACCCAGATCGTGTGAAAAGGAGAAGAATGGGAACTGGCAAGAGGAAGAGAGGGAGTGGTAAACGTTCCATATTTTAATACCGACATAATCAGGTATAAAGACATCAGAGTGTGATATTTATGTTCTTTAAGCGATAACGCTTCGAGCAAACATCAGTCGCAAAAGATGTCTAGTCTAAATGGAACATCGGGTAACAAGTTGGAAGGTTCTGCCTACAACATGAACCCTTCGTTGGATGTGTTTGCTACGGAGCCAACAAACATATCGGTAGAGAGATCAGAATACGTTGTCATCAGACCTGATAGGTTAGATCCTTATGGTAGTATTGAGTTAACCTTGTCAGGGAGTACTGAGCATTAGACGGATGTCTACAACTCGTTTCTGCAAGTCGAAGCCACAGTTGCTCAAGATGATGGAACCAATATTGGTGGTACCGATGATAATGCGCCTGTGTGGATGGGGGATTCAACCCATGCAATGTTCAGCGACTTGAAAATGTCGATAGAAGAAACTACTGTTGAATACGTTAAAAACTACGGTTTACACTCCTACTTTTCCCAACCACTCAAAAACAGTGCAGATAGAAAGAAATATCAAGGCGGGATGTAGGATTGGCTGTATGAGGATGCAACTAGCAAAGATGCTGATAAGCACAAAACCGCGGACAAGACAAAGAGGGGAGCTCTAATCAGAGCTGGGAAGACAATAAAATTAATCGGGAAACCTCATCTCGCGTTATTTCAGCAAAAAAAACTAAAAATTGCAGGTCCTAGTATGTAGCTGGAGTTTGAAAGCGCCTCCAGGAAACTGGTCTTGTTTGCTCCTGACGAGACTCCAGCAGGAGGAGCGAAGATTAGAACTGATAAATTTGAACTTCATCTTTGCAAACTTAAGGTAAATCCTACTATACAGAACTCTGAACTCAGTTTGGCGTTGGAAAGTCACAACTACATTTATCAAGTTGATCGAAAACAGGTAAAGCTATATGAAATCCGTGCTGGTGTTGCACAGATTGACATCACTTTGGAAGAAAACAAACAGAAGGCCAAACAAATTTATTTAGGCTTGGTTGATCACAACGCTTTGAGCGGACGTTTCGCCAAAAACCCATATAGGATGCAACACGCCAATGCCGGCAGTATTGTATTGAGAGTCGGCGATTGTCCATCCGGAAGGAGATTTGAGCTGGATTATGTTAGAGGAGTTTTCGGAAGAGAATATCATCAGTTCCTACACGCTACCGGAACTTTGCTCGATAGTGACAGTCTTGGTATTACGAAAGAACAATACCTTGATGGTACTACGCTTTACGGATTCGATTTGACTGGTAATTTTCTTAAAGAAGGGTTTCACTCTAAGAAAAATGCCACAACGAGTGTGGAAATTTGCTTTAGTGCCAACACAACTGAAGCTTTATCCCTGATAGACTACTTTGTAAAAGATGGTGTATTGGAGATGGATAGCATTCTTCAATTAGTGCTCTAAACGGTGAGATAGAGATGAATACCGTACAGATTCGTTCGATCTTATCTTCAGACGATTTATGTCGAAGTGTAGGGATTCACGTTGTAGCTAGAGATCAGTTTTGGAAGCAAATTTGGAATTTCGTATTCAATACTCATTATTCTCACCAACTCGGAGAGCATTGGTTGGCAGTGTACGCTAGTGATTCAGAAGTGGGTTTTTTCGACTCATTCCGGCGTTCTGTTTCCTTCTACCATGATGTAAGTGAAATACTAAGTATTCACAGTGAATGTGAAACAATACAACGTAATGAAACGCAATTACAAAGCTTTTTGTCAACTGTGTGGGGGGTTACTGTGTATACTTTTGTTTACTGAGAAGTACAGGTTGGAGTATGGATGAAATTGTTAGAAGTTTACGAGATATAGGAGACAGTGAGATGAAAGATCACTCAATAAGAAGATTTATCATACAGACTTATCCTAGCTACAAGTTTACACGAGACAATACACTAGAAGGAATAGTTGGAGTACATATATAAGGAACCGATTTGCTATGTAAGTTGTTAAAATAAATTACTATAATTAAATTTTATTTGTTATAACAAATAAAACGTATATAAAATACAAACTGACTCAGTTTTTGTACTAAATACTACAAAACCTACAAAACTTGTTTTTGTAATGTTCAAAGGTAATGTTGGGGAGTTCATCTCTAGCAAATCGGAAATGAGATTATCTCATCTCTTCTTCAGGAAGCGCTCCTTAGTTAAATCTAACAGACATAGTAACTAATGACTCTATCATACATAGATGTATGAATAAATATGGAAATTAATTTATATCCTATGGTAAATAGAATAAAACTCACCATCATGGATGGTGAGATGCATCCTTTGTGTAATCGATTAAAGTGCCAATGTGCTGTATCGCACAATCCTTTGAATATGATAACACCGCTTTTTTCCGATACCACAGCTGAAGCTATTTGAGAAGGAATGTTGATATCTCCAATCAGTAGCTGTCCATTTACCATACATCTGTAATTAGGCAGTAGACTCTCAGCAGCCTTGTTCCAACGAGTATCACATTTTCTTAGCATTCCAGGATTCTCAAAAGCTATAACACTTCCTGGTTGAAAATCGTGCAGGTTAGCAACGTTGAAATAAGCCTGAATTTGTCTCATAGTCTTGCCTGATAATGAGTTGAATGGATTTTTACCTTTAGATTACAACCTTGACTGTTATCGGAACAAAAAATTGCATCTCCTTACTTTCCTTCTCACATATAGATCAAAACGATTGGACGTGTTTGCTTAGCTTTATTAACGAGCAGTACCACTTTGATTGAAACATCACTCTTCAATTGAATTCTATTTTTATCTTTTCGATAGTTGTAGGTGCTGGTAGACTTTGATTCGTCACAAAATTCAACGAATAACACCTCCATAACTGTCGGTATTGGTAGATCCCGGATTTCCATAGAGTTTTCAAGTTTTTTTAGATGATCTGGAGACAGAGCATTGAACAACCCAGCGCTCTTGTAGACAAAGGTGGTTAATTATTTCCAGCATCTTGAAAGGGTATCCCGGTACGACAAAAAAGTGTATCATCTCCAACATCCACCACAACTCATTTTTTTGCAGTCTGAGACATTGTCGAAATCGTTTTTTGTCAATTCGATTCATTGCACGTGCTCTGTTTGGAGACAGCTTGTTGGTAGGAGATGAATGAGTGTGGAGTAAAATCTTGTTGGGATTCCGGTTCATCAATCACCAACTGACTTTCATCCTCTAGACTCTTTTTTCTTGCCGGGATAACGAAGATAGGAGGAGAAGATGGTCTAAAAAGGGTTTGCTGAGATTCTGCTTCTACATTCATTGTTTGGCTTTTTTTGTCTTGAGTGTTTATTCTGAAAAAGATAGGCTAAAAAATAGAAATTTTTGTTTAATTCTTTGTAATTCAGTTAAAGATAGATAACCCATAGAGCCTTGAGTTGGCTGTGTCAGCTAGTAGAAATAATTGTTTTTTTATTCTTACTTTTATAAAAAGAGAGCTCCTCGTAGTTACAGTGGATGATGTAGTATATGTTGTTCCTTGAGTTGCCGTTGCTGAACTGGATGCTTTCTGTGTAAAACCCTTGCTTCTTAAATAGCCAAACTTGCACTGATTGACACAGGTTGAGTCCAATGAAAAATGTTAAAGCTCGTGTATATGTTATCAATAGGTTTTCCCGCAAAGAAGACTTTTTTTTACTCGAAAAAAACATAATGTTTTCATGCGAAGTAAACTAATGCTTTCGAAGACAAAAATATATTTTCTGACCCAAAAAAACATGAAAAATTAACTCAATTTTTCCGCGAATAACTGTCTCTTTTTTCACGCGAATAAAAACAAATTTTTTCTGCGTGAATGGAACAAACTTCTCTCGTGGCTAAAACACTTTTTTTTTCACTGGAATAAAACATCATGTTTTCACGCAAAGAAAACCAATGCTTTTGCGGAAATGAAATAATTTTTTTCAGGTGACGACAACATGAAAAATAAACCAATTATTCCGGAAAATAACGGTAAATGAAAGTTTCTTTTTTACGCCAGTGAAAACAAATTTTTCTGCGTGAATGAAACAAATTTTTCATGCGGATGAGACATATCTTTCTTACTTGAATAAAACATCATGTTTTCACTCGAAGAAAACCAATGGTTTCGCTGGAATAAAATTAATTTTTTCACGGGAATGCAACATGAAAAATAAATCAATTATTCCCAGGGATAACGGTGAATAAAATTTTCTTCTTTACGCGAATGAAAACAAAAATTTTCCGCGTGAATGAAACAAATTTTTTACGCGGATAAGACATCTATTTTTTACTCAAATAAAGCATCATGCTTTCACGCGAAAAAAATCAATCCTTTCATGGGAATAAAATATACTTTTTCACGTGAATAAAGCATGAAAAATAAATCAGTTTTCCCGCGAATAACACTAATTAAAAGTCTCTTTTTCACGCGAAGAAGACCAATGTTTTCACGGGAATAAAATATATTTTTTTTCACGCAAATACAACATGAAAACTAAACTAATTTTCTCCGTGAATAAAAGTCTCTTTTTCATGCAAAGAAAACCAACTCTTTTGCGGGAATAAAATATATTTTTCCCGCTAAGAAAATCTGGAAAATAAACCGATTTTCTTCCTCAAATAACAGTGAATAGAAGCCCCTTTTTATTGCAAATAACAACTTTTTCCAGGTGAATAAAACAAAGAAAAAAACATTTTTTTCAGCGTAAAATACTTCCGTCCTTTACGTGGCTTATCTATATGTGTTATAGAGGGTTTCTGTGTGAATAGCACTGTTATAAAAAAGGGTTTTCGCATGAGCATTCTCATTGGATGTAAGCTAAATGAGTAGGTGTGACTTACAGTATTTAAGAACAGCTCTCTCTGCATAGAAATCATTCTCTCCAGCAATAGCTTCTGAAGGATCAACTAGTACTGCATTCATTATACAGTTAACGGAGAATTCTTGGTGATAAGGTAAGAATTAATAAAAAATACTATTCAGTAGGAGTTAAAAAATAAAAAAGTTATAAATATTGTACAGGATTTCAGGTTAATGTGGTAGCATTCACCTGTACAGCGGCCCACAGTACTGGATGTGTGCAGGCAGTACAGCGACTTGTCTACTAACGAGCCCAAGGCCCACAAGTTAAACTGGTCGAACTGGATTTGCAGTGTTGTCAGCTCGTGAGCTAGACACAGCGAGGAGTTGTCCCAACTGCCTTGCTTTCCACTGATTTCTAGTTCGGCAGGATGACTATGCAGGGTCGAATTAACAGGTGGAACAATCGTTCCAGTATCACACGCCCTAGGGTGGTGTGCAGTGTAAGTCGATTCGACTGACCACTTTCTACTGACTATTGTTCGTTCTGCTAATCGACTTGTCCAAGTGGCTGTTGATGCTTGTGTTTGTTCAAACTGTATGAATGTACTGTCAGCATGCAATGCTGCTATTGCAATAATCTTGTATGTGCTGTCTACTACTGCTGTAGTAGTCTTGTATGAGTCTTTGCTAGTCCACTTAGCTTATCAGCTATTCTTTTGTGTGCGCAAGGTGCTTATTGAAAGGTTTCAAAGAAGCAGTGAGAGTGCCATGTTAACTCTGATTTATTGTATCCAAAACACACATATTTATACAGGGTAAATTACATAACATTTCTGCTGCCAACATAGAACAAAAGGCGGTCACACCCACCTGGCCTGATTGGCCTAGATAACAAAAGAAAGGGCAGCACTTCGTAATGGTTGATTAAATATACACATGTGCATTTGTTGACTAAAAAGCTGCCCCTCTACGCAAAACTATATGACATATATGAGATATAAAATGTATGAGTGATTAATAATTAGCTGACTGTTTATAATGTAAGTAGAATAAGGCCGAAGCCGAACGATTGTTCATAGAACCTGGTTAGGTCGAAATGTCCTGGGTCGACTGTTATGTTTGTGCTGCCGGATTCCCCAACACTCTCCGCCCCATTGGCGCTCGTAGGGCCAATTTCACGAGTTGGGTAGTGATGTGTCCTGGTTAATACGCGTCTCTTTCCTTCTGTATGTTGGCTTTAAGCTCCTCGACCTTTTGTAGTTGTCTAAAGGCCTCCCTAGTTGCATGATAAATCTCTTCCTCGTACCTTTTTATTCTTCTGTACCGCTCCTCTCGTCTTTCCTCCTCTACCTGTCTGTCTGTTCTTCTTTCTCTACTAGCTGCTCTAGTGGTGGTCGGTCGATGTGTGATGCTCCTCTCTCTAGCTCTCGCTCTTGGCCGGATGGGCTCTAGATCCACTCTCATTATTTTTTGTGGGGTTTCGTTCACCTTACTTCCTAGTCTACGTTTTACTGGTTGTTTATTGGGGCTGATCGACCTTTCCTTGATAGGTGTTGGGGTGCCGAACAGAGGGGGGTCGGTCCAGTTGATCGCTTGTGTGAATTCTAGATATGAAGCTCTATCTACCTCGTAGAGTGGGCGGTTGGCACCCCCATGTTCGGCAGCACCATTTTGGTGACGGATATGCTTTAGTATTGTGTCGCGTGACGTGCTCTTGTGGCCACACCGACAGTAGAAGAACACATAGTGTTGGCGTACATGATAACTAAGTCGCTTTCTGTTCAGTTGCAGTCCACATACTCCACACTGCCACTGGTCGGTATCTTCGGTCGGTTGTGTATTTCGCTTGATTAGTTGTGTTGTATCCTCGCTCAACCAAGTCTCCTTTGGTTGATACTCATGAGTGGGTGCAGGGGGTGTCGGTGGCTGTGGGGTTCTGGCTCGACATCTAGCTGCCCCCTCTTCCTTCACACTCACCTTGCCGACTCTAACTGATGGCTCCTGCATCTCTTTGTGCGGGATCCGAACCCTTCTCCTGGGTGCTGCTATGATGTTGGCAACGATGGCAGGGTCTTCCTCCACAGATAGGTGTCCTTCGTCGGCCATGATTATTGCTCTCTCTTGGTGATCGTCGTAGTGTACTTGTTGTTTGTTTAATGTACAACCTCGCTCTGTCTCTAATTGTTTTATCTTGCCGCGTGTTCCGTTATTCTTTTGTTCTATCAACCACGTGTTCTGACGTAGGTCGTTTATGCTCCTCCCCTTGTTAATGGCGAGTTCGCCACTATGTTGTGTTGTTATGGGAGTTGCGTACCCGTGGCTTTGGTTTTCCCGTTCGGATTTCTGTTTGGGGATTATCCACTCCTGGTGCTCGATTTTTTGTGTCGTGGTTTCGGCGGTCTTTTTGGGTGTTGTCTGCCCACTTGGTGTCGTTGGAGTTACCTGCTCGGGCTGTGTTTCTTTCTGATTGCTTTTACTGATCTGAATGTTTGCTTGTTGGTGTAATCCTAGCTTAGCTCTTGTTTCCTCTGCACTTGCCCATGGTATATAGACCATCCCTTCTACCCTCCCTCTTGCTCGGGGGGCCTGTCCGTTTACCTGCATCTGTATATCACTATTATCTTGTTTTATCTTTGCCTGATAACATTGATAATCCGTAAACCGCACCGGAGGTCTCCGCTCTCTCATTGGTCTATTCCTTTCTGCCCTTGGTTCTGCGTTAAGTGGCGGCCAGTGTTCCTCTCCTACTGGGGGTTGTGGGGTGCCTCCTCAGCGGGTGTGGGCACTGGAGTAGGCGGCGGTTCGTTCATTGGCTCTGGCTGGACTGGGGGTGGTGCTGGCAGTTGTAGTGTTGGAGCGGTTTCAGGTGGGGGTGCCTCAGGAGTCGGAGGTTCCTCTGGTGCTCTTTCTCTTAACACTTCTGGTGGTGGTGTTACGGCCTCCTCTGGGGGTGGGTGCCTCCGCCTTTGGTAGGCTCCCCTCATATTGGGCCGGAGGGCGGTCTCCCGACTCGGCGGGGCCCTACCGACCAGTTCTCTACAAGTTCGGTAAGATTTCAGCCGACGACTATTTTGTGTACATCCCTGTCCATTTCTCTCCAACCGATACGTGTGATTCGGGTACGTTTCGGTCACGGTGTATGGCCCTACGTAACTGGGTTGTAGTTTCGGATTGCTCCCTTTGGTCCGTCTTTTGTTCTCTATCACTACTAACTCATCTTTGGCAAAGCGAAGGGGTTCTCCGGTCTCTTCTTGCCGAATCTTGGCCTGTTGGTCTCTTATATATTCGTGCGCCGTTGCCAACTCTCTCTGTACACGGAGGGTATGCTCAGTGATGCTGTAGGGGTCGAGGGATGGGGGTGACCCGGTCAGTTGATCGGGGAGCCGTACTTCTCGCCCTAGCATGAGTAAGTTGGGGGTCTCTCCTGTGGTTGAGTTGGGTGTGGCTCGGCAGGCACGCATGATTTGTGGGAGTAATCCGTCCCATTCGTCCTGGCCCTTTCCCAGTATTAGAGTCCGGAGGGCATCTCCTAGGGTCCTATTTTGTCGTTCCACCATGCCATTACCCTGGGGGTGGTATGGGGTGGTACGCGTTTTCCGTACGCCCCATAATGAACATAGCTCCTCCAGGATGGTCGACTCAAATTGGGCTCCCTGGTCGGAGTGTAGTTGCTCCGGGAGGCCCCAATAGCTGAAGACTCTCTCGTCTAATGCCGTGGCCACCGTGGGGGCTGTAGCGTCAGGCAGTGCGATGGCGTCCTGCCAACGCGTGAAATGGTCAGTGAGCACCATTATCCATTTGTTCTTCCGCTTGGTGAGGGGAAGAGGTCCCACTAGGTCAACGGCCACCTTCTGAAATGGTCGTCCTGCAAAGAGTCTCTGGCCGTCGGGTGCGGTGGGTCTGTTGCTCCGCTTAGCCACCTGGCACACCTCACAGCTCTTTATGAGTCTGCGTGTTAGTCCCGACATTCCAGGCCAGTACCAGTCTATCTGTATGCGGTGGCGAGTACGGTTGATTCCGGCGTGTGCCATTTGGTGGGTATCCCACACAACCTTACTTCGCCAAGCTGGGGGGCATACTGCACAGATCCTGATTCGCCCCTGGTGTTCTGATCGTAAGACCAGCGTTCCATTGGGTTGGATGCTCATCATCTCGATCCTGTCGTGCAGTATCCGTAGCTCAGTGTCTCCCTCCTCCAATTCCCTGGCGGAGAGCTGCCTCTCTGTTTGGACCGCTGCATAGATCTTGGCCACGGAGTGGCGCCCCTCTCTCTGGGCCTGTACCAACTCTTTGGTGTTCTCCGTGGGGTTGGTGACCGTTACATTCACCTGTCCCTTTTGCTCGGCATGGGTGGGCCCCCCAGTCATCTTTCCCTTTTGCTCTGCATGGGTGGGTCCCCCAGTCATCTTTCCCTTTTGCTCTGCATGGGTGGGTCCCCCAGTCACCTTTCCCTTTTGCTCTGCTGGCCCGCTCAGCGTCAGTTCAGCATGGGTGGGTCCCCCATCTCTCTGTTCTATAGCTTGGCACTGTCGGCAGTCGACGCAGGGGTCCCGGCGGCTGAGGCCGTCCGCATTACCATGCTGGGTCCCTGGTCGATGTTCGAGCTTGAATTTGAACTCGGCCAGCGTCTCTAGCCACCGGGCTATCTGGCAGGAGGGTTCCTTTCTCCTGCAGAGCCATCTGAGGGAAGCGTGGTCGGTGCGCAGCTTGAATTCCCTTCCGTAGAGGTATGGCCGGAAGTGCTTAGTGGCTTTAATCACTGCGAGGAGTTCTCGCCGGGTTACACAGTAATTGCGCTCAGCGGGTGACAGAGTCTTACTGTAGTAGGCGATCACTCGTTCTTGTCCTTCTTGGATTTGTGACAGTACCCCTCCTACTCCTACGGCACTTGCGTCCGTATCCAGGATATAGGGGAGTTTGGGGTCGGGGTACCCTAGAATGGGTGCTTGGCTCAGGCCGTTTTTCAACTGCTCGAACGCCGTCTGTTCTAGGTTTCCCCACTTCCACGGAATCTCCTTCCCAGTCAGGACGGTGAGAGGTTTGGCTGTCGTGGCGTAGTCTGGCAAGTATTGTCGGTAGTAACCAGCTGTTCCCAAGAACGCTTGCAGCGCCTTCACATCTTGTGGAGCCTGCCAGTTCTTCACCGCTTCCACCTTATCTGGGTCCGTGGCCACACCTTTCGCACTGACCACATGTCCGAGGTAACGTACCTGAGGACTCAGGAGTTCGCACTTTGAGGGCTTCACCTTAAGGTGGGCACTCTGGAGGCGTTGCAGTACTTCCTCTAGCCTCTGGAGGTGGGACGTGAAGTCGGGAGCAATGACTATCACGTCGTCCAGATAGAGGAGCAACGTTTTCCAGTGGAGCCCTTTCAGTACTCGCTCCATGAGCCGTTGGAATGTGGCAGGGGCCGAGGTTAGGCCGAATGGTAACACCTTCCATCGCCAGAGGCCGCTGCAGGTTATGAAGGCTGCTTTGTCCTGGGCATCTTCGTCCAGCGGAACTTGCCAGTATCCACTGGTCAAGTCTAGAGTGCTGAAGTACCGGCTCCCTGCGAGAGCGTCCAGAGAATCATCGATCCGGGGGATCGGGTATGCATCCTGCTGTGTAACGTCATTCAGTTTGCGGTAGTCCACACAGAAACGCCAAGAGCCATCTTTCTTTCTGACTAATACCACCGGGGAGCTCCACGCGCCCTCTGCAGGTTCAATGAGGTCTTTGGCTAGCAAGTCTTTTACTTGCCTCTCGGCCTCTGCTTCCTTCTCCGCCCCTAGTCTGTGTGGTGGCAGCCGGATTGGCCGTGTGCCAGGAACTACAGGGATGGAGTGTTCGGCGAGCTGGGTGCGGCCGATGTCTCCGTCATTCTGGCTGAACACGTCTTGGTACTGGGTGAGTAAGTTCCGAAGCTGGCATTCTTCTCGAGTGTTCTGGCATCCGTTTCTAGCCTGGGCGAACATTTGCGTGAGGTGGGGTGGCAGCTCTTCCCCTGTAGGTGTGCTCTTCTCGGAGAGGTTGTGCACCGGTCGTACTTCCTCTGGCTCTATCCCCGTGAAAGTGCCGATCACTTCTCCAGCGGGTACCGTGATGCTGTGGGAAGGGTTTAAACACCGGACTAGTACGCGTCCGCGTTCGTCAGGGGTATTAACACTGGTGGCCAACATCAGACCTCCTCCTGTACTCTCGATCACTCCCTGTGCGCACGGGGTGCGGCTTGCCAAGTGGCAGGGTACGGTGGCCTCTGTCTGTGGGGGAATGTGGGTGTCGCGTTGTACTTGGACCTTGGATACTAGATCCCTTCCATGTCTGTCGGTACACGTGAGCTCTTTCCCTTGTACGCACAGGACTGGCCGGTCGAACCCCATCTGACAGTTCTGCTTCGCCAGGAAAGGCATTCCTAAGATGACATCTTCGTTGATCTGGCTAACAACGAATGTTTCCTCATACTTGATGTGCCTTATGCGTCCTGTCAGCGTCAGCAGACCATAGAATGGCAATCTAGTCCCGTCGGCCATCAGCCCGTGGGAGTCGTAAGATTGGAGGTTCTGTTGGTTCTGCGGGGTCAACTGGTCGAACACTTTCTTGGACAATAAGTTGGTATTACACCCAGTGTCGATTAGGTAGGTCACTGGTCGTCCTTCCACTCGCCCGGGTAGATAGTAACTACTTTTATATGGTCTTTCCACCTGATTTAGGTGTATTGTGAGTGGCGTCCCTTTCCTTACTGTGGGGGGAATTTCTTTCTTCCTCATTTGTCTCTTTGGCCTAGTGTCGGGGGGGGGGGGGGGGGGGTCGTTCCAATGGTAGGGTCTCCTCCATTGGTTCCTCCTCCCCGCTTTCGTCACCAGCCAGTGGACTGAATCTATTCCTCAAGGGAAGGGTTTCTATCTCTTCTGGGGGTCGGCTGACCCAGTTGTCTTTGGACAATTTGGCTGAGGGGGCCCTTGTGCAGCTAGTAAGAGTGCCTACTGCTGCGGGCCGCGCTCGTTTCCCTGGCGTGTCTGCCATGGAGCGGTTGTACACTGGCTTCGTACATGACCCGTACGTTGGCAGCCCCAGCAGCGACGGGGGGCGGGCTTCGAGTTCTCTTCCTTCAAGCTAGCCACCTCCTTGCTTAGGCTCTCTATTGTCTTCAGCAACTTAGCCAGCGGGTCCTCCACCTCCTGGCATTTGAGAGTGGCTTCTGGTGCAGGACTCCTCTCTTCGACCCCGTCCTCTTGTACTGTGCGTATGTTTGACTGTGCTGGGGGCTGATGTTGGACTTGGAGGAATTCGTTTCCTGCCTGCACAGCTTCCTCTAAATCTGTTGGTCGTATGGCCAGTAGGTGTCGTTGCAAATAGACGTGACCGAGCGTGCTTTGAAAAGTCTGTAGAGTGAGCTCTGTCCTGTTTCGGAGGGGGAGGTCACCGTATGCGGCTTCCACCAGCCGTTCCACCTGGAGCGCGTGTTCCCTTAAACCTTCTCTATGGCCCTTCCGATAGGTGGTCAGTCTATGTTGCGCCTCTGTTCTGGTCAAGCCGAAGCTAGCCCTCAGGGCGTGAATGATGGCTGTGGCGTCTGCTCCCCTCCCACACTGTTCCGCTTTCCCTATTAGCGCCTGTCGTAGGTGGATGGTGGACTCTTCGGGTAACCATCGATTTGCTCGAGCGACCTCTTCAAATCGCTGAATGAAATAGTTCACGTCTCCCTCACCATTAAATTGAGGGACTCTGAATCTGTCGCGCCCGTTTTTGGTGGACATCCGATCCAAGATGTCGGCCAGGGTACCCATGATTTGTAGGGGAGAGCCATCTCGATCTGAGCTGACTGCGCGGCGTCTGCTTGCCATCTCGTCTTGTGCTGACTCCTGCCTGTGGCTACTGTTCCTGTGGGTCGTCTTGTGTGGGTCTTCTCAATCCCACCGCTGCCACCAATGTACAGGATTTCAGGTTAATGTGGTAGCATTCACCTGTACAGCGGCCCACAGTACTGGATGTGTGCAGGCAGTACAGCGACTTGTCTACTAACGAGCCCAAGGCCCACAAGTTAAACTGGTCGAACTGGATTTGCAGTGTTGTCAGCTCGTGAGCTAGACACAGCGAGGAGTTGTCCCAACTGCCTTGCTTTCCACTGATTTCTAGTTCGGCAGGATGACTATGCAGGGTCGAATTAACAGGTGGAACAATCGTTCCAGTATCACACGCCCTAGGGTAGTGTGCAGTGTAAGTCGATTCGACTGACCACTTTCTACTGACTATTGTTCGTTCTGCTAATCGACTTGTCCAAGTGGCTGTTGATGCTTGTGTTTGTTCAAACTGTATGAATGTACTGTCAGCATGCAATGCTGCTATTGCAATAATCTTGTATGTGCTGTCTACTACTGCTGTAGTAGTCTTGTATGAGTCTTTGCTAGTCCACTTAGCTTATCAGCTATTCTTTTGTGTGCGCAAGGTGCTTATTGAAAGGTTTCAAAGAAGCAGTGAGAGTGCCATGTTAACTCTGATTTATTGTATCCAAAACACACATATTTATACAGGGTAAATTACATAACATTTCTGCTGCCAACATAGAACAAAAGGCGGTCACACCCACCTGGCCTGATTGGCCTAGATAACAAAAGAAAGGGCAGCACTTCGTAATGGTTGATTAAATATACACATGTGCATTTGTTGACTAAAAAGCTGCCCCTCTACGCAAAGCTATATGACATATATGAGATATAAAATGTATGAGTGATTAATAATTAGCTGACTGTTTATAATGTAAGTAGAATAAGGCCGAAGCCGAACGATTGTTCATAGAACCTGGTTAGGTCGAAATGTCCTGGGTCGACTGTTATGTTTGTGCTGCCGGATTCCCCAACAATATTTTACATCACTGTTTAATCATCCTATACTAACACATAGCTTTTTTATTTTAGTTCCATATGGAATTGAAACCAGTACGAGTAAAAGACTTCCTTCCGGAAATCTATCATCAGTCTATCAGAGAATTTTTTATTGTGCAGGACGACGCAATCTACCGACTTATATTTCAAGTCATAACGTTATGCATAACACAACATTCGCTGATTCTAGCCGCATTCTATTGAGAGATTTCCCCTATTCAATATAGACCTTACACGAGTCATCAACACAATCCTATAGACATATTTCGTATTATGACTGAGAACAATTTTAAAACCGTTTTAAAAATGATGAAAACTGTAAATATACATAATTAGTTAAAAAAAATTAAAAGAAAGGTATGGGATAAACCCTAACTCAGAAATTAATCAAAATGAAGTGGACTGAAAAAACCTTATATCAAATCTATCCAGATGTATGCAGATACATAAAAATAGACGAATGTCTAGGTTCCTCTATTTTTTCATTCGAAATCATGCTCGAAGCTTTTCAAGAGTTTTTGTAATACTTATTACATAATTGAGTTATGCAATCATACAATGCTTCATTTTTATACGATGTAAAAACTGTAGTATTAACATCCATTCAAACAATTGGTGCACACAGAAAGATACCTCATCGGATTCACCGATAACAGGGGCATCTTTTACACATTGACAACGAGGAAAACCTTATAATCCATAACAATTATTAAATAATGAATCTAACAATCAAACCCAATAATAACTACAAGCAATTATTATGCACGTTCATACCGATCAACACACACGCACGCTTGCACGCGCGCTCACACGCGCGCTCACACGCGCGCTCACACGCACGCATGCACACACACACGTCAACCACATGTAACTGGTGCACACTAAAAGGCACGGGTCACGAGAACCTTATCTCCAGGAGGGAAATCTGCTCATATATTACTAAAAAATAAAAGAGAGGAGCATGTCTCAAGAGTGGGAAAGGGAAAAATAGTGATAAAGGGTCATATGTCACCAGGGAGCAAGATCTCAGCACATCTTGGAGATGAACCTCACAAAACTGCTCCAATTATCAGGGAGATCTGCTCATGTATTACTACTGCCGCTCAAAGGAACTCAATAACAATTGTTCTATTGGTTGCATCGCTTGACAGGTAGCTCGTGCAGATGATTGAAAAATGTGGTTATAATTAATCTGAATCCTACTTTCTAACGCTTGTAGCTTGGCATTTAGTTCAGCATCAGTAACTGCACCAGCTATTTATCGTCTATATCGAGAATTATTCCCTGATTTTTTACAAGCAATGCCTTGGTCAGATAATTGCACCTCACCTCCGCATTCTTTCCCTTGGGCAATTTCAACAGGTTTGGTAAATGTCAGAGCCAATTGTGCATCTTTTGACAGCCATGTCTTGTCTTGTAGCTCTCCATCAAAGGTTCGATGGAGTATGTACTTGCACTCCTCCTTGGCATCAGGTGACCACAGCAATGCTGATCCATCCTTCAATGAACAAAATCCTGACATTAGTCACAATGGCTCACAACTCTGACAGGGCTCTCAACTGGCTGATCCTGATCATGTCTCTTGATCACTACAGATTCATACAAGTAAGAATTATAGCATTCAAAAGCGTATTCTTGGCAACAATAAAAGCCAGTGTGGAATATTGGGTCTACGGTGTTGTCTGTCTGCCATATGGAGTTTGACTGGGCGAGTTCACCATGTGGACTTTTCCTCCAAGTCACCATTGCATAACATTCATCAAGTGATACCCTCTGATCCAGGTAGTCATCAGTGCACTTCTCATTCTCCCCAAAGAATCCTGCATATGTTACAACTTTAGTTTTCACAATTTTGGAATGGAATGCTGTCACACGATACAGCACAAAATTTGGTTTAAACAATGTTAATTGTAAAGGAATTGGATCATGGGCAGGTCCAGTATCAAGTATTATGCGATTCTCCAAAGTTTGTTACCTGAAATTGACTACCGCCTGCTCCGTTCTACAAAGCATCGGTCTTTGGCTATTTTCAGGTATGATCAGACAGCTTATCATTCCCAAAATCACCAACCAGTGAGGCAGCTGTGTTGTTGGGGGAACAAATATCTCTTGCTCTATGGTGATCGGCGATTGGCACTTGACATGCAGGGTCAGGTTCTTCAGATTTTTCAGGTTGGTGCTTTATACGTGTGTCACATCGTCTGCCTTCAACAGTGCAAGTAAGGGGTAATCTGCCTGCTGCAGAGGTTTGAATGTTTTGCTCACCTGTGATTATGTTGTTTTTACTGTCATTCAAGTGACTACCTTGACATTCTTTTGCAACCACATCAACAACATTGCCTTTACCTTTGCATATTCTCATTGTATCAGCTACGGCTTGCTCATATGAGATGTCTAGTACATCTTCAACTACTTCAGGTATCTTGCGCTTCTCTTCCAGCTCAACTCCCAACTTTGGTTCTGGTTCAATTACATCAGATTGCTTATTGTCAAAAGAATCAAACAGATCTTCATCAATGATAAATTCATCAAACACAACATCTTCATCCACAGGCAATGGTTGGCATTCTTCCTCAACCACATTAAAAGCAACATTATCAAATAGAGCACAATTATCTACCACCTGCCTCTCATTACTTATTTGTGTTGTAGGTGACTGATCCTGACTGAATGCATACACGTTTGGTGGCTGACTTGATTGTCTCAGGTCTCATGAACCCGGTTGGCGGGACAAGAAATTCTTGAACCAGTTGGGTATCTCAGAATCCGAAGACATACTATTGGCTGCTGGAGCATAACAATGTACAGGTGAATCAAAACCGTTTCCCGCAGATTGACGATCGTTGCCTCTTGGATAGCCTTGGTTGAAATTGTTTCGAGGAAAATTTCCATGTCTCTGGTTGGAATTTTGATTTCCCCTCCCACGCATAAATTGTCCTCTACTATGAGCACCATTTCTTCAACCTCTTGGGTTAGTACAAGTAGCTGCTAGATGGGAGTAATCTCCACATCTATAACATGCACTTTGTGGTTTACCCTCAAACCGTCTGTTTTTGGGTGGGTTTCCACCAGGCCTGAATTGTGAGGTGTTAGTTTCGAAGGCAGCTACTTTCACATGATTACTAGCGGTGGCCACTAAACTCGTTTCAACGCTAATAGCTGCTTGTAGCAACTCGTCAAGACTTTTGCCAGCTAATGCCATCACATTTATTTGTATTTCGGGTTTTAATCCCAGACAAAAATGTAAAAGTACAAATGGGTTGCTATAGCCCGTATCCCCATTGGCTACCGCTTTCCTAAATCGTTTATAATACTCGGTGACTAATTCAGAACTCTCCTGTTTAATATTCGAAATTCGCATCGCTACTTGTTCAGCCCCTTCAGTAGCACTCAATTTACTTCTCAAAAACTTTTAATTTCATCATACGGAGCATCCTTGCCCAAAAATTTTCCTGCGTCTCTATAATATGTGGCAGCAATGTCCTTTAAATAAAGCCCCAAAATTAAAGAGTAACATTTTCTTGGTACTTTGTGCAGCGTGCAACAAGTTTCAAATTGTACAATAAAGGCATCAAAATCTTCTTCAACCGATTTCCCAAAATATCTTAGTCCAAATTTCACCCAATCCTTCTGTGAGTAATCCTTGGTATCTAATTTATCAATACCACTCACCTGTTTACTTTGAGTGGGTTGTCTGAACGTTACCCTGTGGTCTCTGTGCCTTACTTGCTCCACCAGTTTCTCCAACTGGGCACTGATGTTCAGCAGAGTCCTTTCCAAAGCACTTGTCTTGTCTTCCATATACTGGATTGACTTCATCTGCTGGTCGATGCTTTCCCAAACATCCGCAAATTGATCGTTCATCTGGTCTAGCACATAATGTGCTTTTTCTCTTAGCACTGTACCTTCTGTACCTTCTGCACCTTTGCACCATCATTAGGCTCTTCACCGCCTGTCTGCACATCTGTTAGCGTACCTCTGGTAAGGTCTAGGTACGTCATCTTCAAAAATTCTGTCTGTAAATTTTCAATGTATCTGTCAATCTCACTTCTGACACCAAGTGTGATGCCTGGTTATTTTAGCACCACAGTCTCAACACTTGGAAGCTTTGCTTGTAAAATAAACTTTATTCATTAAAATCAAATAGCTCAGACACTTATTCTGGCTCAAGCACTTTCTGCTGTGAGCAGAAATAAAAACTCTATATATACTAAAACAAAAAGCAGTGTTGCCAAAAAGCGACATGCAGTTATGTCAAGATGAGGTAAATATAAAAGGGATTGTTGCCAAAGTGCAATGCATATAAAAATAAAAAACAAGTCAAAATTAGTTGTAAGTAATGTTAATATTATTCTAATTTCTATTATAGACACATTACACAGGATGATACAAATAAGGGTGGAATGGTGTAACTGCAAGGTCCATGGGAAGCGTGTAGATGGTGGAACTATAATCATGTGGGAAGGAGCCAGCTGATGTCAATTGCTGATGTTTTGAGATGGTTGCTGATGTTAGGAAACGTCAACTGACGATGTGCAATGTTAATGTTTGTTAAATGGGGGATGTTAGCTGCTAAATACTGCGTTGGAAATCTGTAGAGAATGGACTGTCTCACACAGTGTCTGCCGCAACATCTGACTTGTTAATAATTTGTTCTCGTTTTCACATAAGAGTTATCTGCTCACTATTTTAATCTATAATCTGAGAGTTATCTACTCACAATTTACCGGAACATGACATAGTTATCTACTCACAGCTGACTGTATTATAAGTGAGTTATCCACTCATTACTTTGTGTAACATGTGCGAGTTATCTACCCACTGCTTGCTGTATCATATGAGAGTTATCTACCCAATACTTACTGTATGAAATGAGAGTTATCTACTCACTACTTGCTCTATCATGTGGAAGATATCTACTTGCTACTCACTGTATCATATGAGAGTTTAGTTTAAATGATATAAACTGGGCGGAGTTAATGGCACTTCGCTATCAAACACCCACACCACAGTTTATAGAAATGGGGTAGTCATTGCCTGAGTTGTCTTCTCACAAATACATCAAAACATAAGGAGACAATCATCGATGTAGACTAAGTACCAAGAACTCAGCCCGTATGTTGCGGGTAGCATATCTGCAATTAATATATATACTATATATAATTATTGATATCTGACTTCTGTCTTTGCGTGAGTTAAGTTAGTAAAACAACAGAAATTCAACATTCCATTAATTCCTGCGACCACAAAACCGAACAGAATGCAAATGCCAGACCACAAAATGCAACGATGTATGCTTCGGGTCATCATTCAACAATTTTATTGTGTTGTAGCGCCATCGCTAGCTTAGCTGGATCTGATTTGAACTGCAACTTGTTAATAAAAAAAATTAATTAAAAAATTATTATCTCTATTAGTATTATGATTTACTATAATCAAGGAAAAAATATAAACTGATTCACTCACTGGGACAACATGTACTAGTTCTACTAATTACTACTAACTCCACTAACAGCTCGTGGATTATGTTTATAAGCAAACAATCCAACCAATCAAAACACTACACTAGACATAGCGATAAACATTTTGTGTAATACGAATCGTGGTCTATTATGGTTACCCGCACTGGGGAAAATATGGACTACAGTGGAACACAATGATGTTATAGAGCAATCATCCGTTTGTTAACTCTGAGTTATTTGTCAACATCAGACCCAATTCATAGCATCATAACTGTCAAAATACGTTTATTGAGTATAATTTTAGGACATAAAGGAACTTCTGAGTAACAGAAAAAGAGGAAAATAGTTAGAGAAGACAATTCCCAATACATGAGGCCATTTCTATAAACTGTGGTGTGGGTGTTTGATAGCGAAGCGCCACTAACTCCGCCCAGTTTATATCATTTAAACTAATGAGAGTTGTGTACTCAATACTTACTTCATTACTTGAGAGTTAACTGCTCACTAGTTACTGTAAATTTTCTACACCAAAGTTACTGTACTGTGTGACTTCACTCGTGCAACTGAAAAATTTATTGAATGATACCTTCTCATTACACATATGAAAGTTATACATGTCCATCAACTATGTCATAAAACAATTGTCTACTCACTACACACATGTTGCATGAGGGTTGATTTCTTACAGAATATTCTGCCGTATGCATTCAGCTAGCAACAGAACCATTGGCTATTGTTTTGAAAGCTAACATTGCTGGCACATAGCATTGTTTTTTATTAGCCACCTATACATGATTCCACAAGTAAACTCTAAATTTTTTAAACGCTATACAACAAATTTCTTTGCTCCTTTGTCGATAACACTAATAGAGACGTTATGTAAGGTAACTTTTTTCCGTTGTGAACTGGAGAAAATAAGTATATCACTGGAGATCATTTCACCCGAACAAGAAGAGATGATGTAACACAATAAGTACAAGCAGAACTAATATGTAGAAAATGTTGAAACTGTGGTTATTTATGGCATTACAGACTGACGATAGCCTGAAAATGTGCTTACGCTGGGTTTTCATGCATTAGTTGACGCAAACTTGGTTAAAAACCATTATAACACATTTTTCACACTCATCTATGTTTACTAATCAGAGGTTCATTTCGAAACTATTCACTCACTACTTTATTGCATCATGTATGAGGTTGTCAACCCTGTACTCACTGTTATACAGCAGAGTTTTTTGCTCTATTCATACTGTATCCTAACAGAGTAATAGATTCTTCATTTCTTCTTGTGTATTATAGCTGACCACTGCTTTCTGCGCCACCAGAAATTCTATGCGTCTCACAGCGGTTTTTAATTGTTGTTATTCATAAGTTATTGATCACAATTACCACATAAGATTACCCTTTCAAGATTTCATAGAGAATGCATAATGACTTTGTGTTTTTAAATGTACTAGGTTTTGTCCATCCAAATTATTAAACAGTTTCCAGACTGACAATTTCAACTATGATTTTTTTTGGAAGTTGATTTTCCATTTACCTCGTTCAGCTTATTAACTTTTGAGCTGTGTTTTTGTTGCAGCAATAAAGGCAAGTAAACTTCAATGCAACTATCTATTGGATTGGAGTTGTCTCCTTATTGTGGTATATAGGTCCATTAGGGTTGTATAATGACATGACTCATGAAATAGGTCAAGCACCTACACGATCGACAACCAACAGCTTCATCAACAAATGCTCATTATTGTATTACATTAAATGAATAGTATTCAACAGCCCAAGGCCTTGCTCTATGAACGTATAAGACTCTTAATTTTCCCCACATGAAAAATTCCCAATGAAGTTGCGGCTTTTATAAACACTTTTGTCAATAATAAGCTAACAGGGTTTCAAAACAGGTGAAAACTGTTTCTCTAAATAAAGCAAAGTAATTCAATCACTATTGGCAGAAACAATTTTAAACGGACATCCGAAAGTTATTATAACTCCATTTAGCAATTTTTTTCTATTTCTTTTGAAAAATGTTGAAGGGTCCAAAAATATATGTATCCTAATTAAAATACAAACACCAAAATATGTCCTTGAATGATTTGCAAATATTGGCACTTTGGACTGACCAGATTCATGTATCACGCTTTCATCAAATGCAGGGATGGTCTCGTGATACCGTGCTATCACGTAGCTCCAGTTATTGACAGAGTTTGTCTAAATCTTTTAAAGTGTCATAGATTAAACAATGAATGTCAATAAATAACAATTTTATCTCTGTTTTAGTTCTCACAGTTTAAACAATGCAATCCCTATCTAGCCAGTCTTATCTATGTGAGAAAGTTTCACCGAGAAAAGTAACTTCGCTGCAACCTTTGATGAGTTTATTGTCACCTGCAAATTAACCAATTGCTGTGTCATTTCTTGCTAAAAAAAAAGATAAAAAATCTTTGTAACACAAAGCATTCACTAGCTTTAAGAAAAGATAATTGTTTATAGCCCTCATTCAATGCACTTTTTTGGGCGGCGAAGCTTCAACTCACCCACTCAACCTATTAGGTAAATAGATAACAATTTTATCTGGAGTCTGTGTGTACCAGCTACCTTATCTAGCGTGGCAGCCAGTTTTATCTCTATGAGAACATTCCGGCTGTATCATGGCTTTTACTGCCAACTCAAGCTACTTCAATGTTAATGCGAAGATCTAGCAATTTATCTTTCTGTAATCGTGCATATGCATTCAGTAAAATAACAATAAGACTTCATGTGCCCCTTGAATTGACTCTTATTTAGCCACACACTCACCATTCTTACCTTTTGACTGAACCTCTTGTATATTACACCTGCTAAAGAATCCTATTGTGACTGAGTATTTATTTTTCTTTTACCATGCCATCTTTACGACAGATATATAAGTGTGAAGTTGTGTCACCTCTGGCAGCCCTTTACACTTTTGTGGCATATACATAGTTGATTGGATGGTTTTTGGGGAAAAATGCTTCACCAAATTTTCTGGAAAATCTAGAATTTAAAGGTAAGAAAAACGATGTCTAATCATACGGATTGGTATATTCAAACTTTAACCTCATTGCATTGCTCACGTGGATGCAAAGTAATTTGTGGCTGGTCTGAACCAAGGAGCTGCTATTAATAGGTTTTTATGTTTATTAGAGAATGAATTTTGTGACAAAACTTCAAACTGCTTTTAGTTTTCTTGGAATCAAGCATAGGTTAAAAGATAATGAGAATTATGGAAAACGGCTTAAGATTTTTAACAAAGTTAATACAAGTGGAAAGTTAATAATGGCAACAATTTTTAACTCATTGAGAGTTGATTAGATTTGAAGCACAACAAGGTGCTTGAAGATTCAAAAGCCTCATTAGCCACCATGTCCTCTTATGTCAGTTGTTTCTCACCTCACAGTACGATGGATAGCAATTATTGATCAAATTACTATGTTATAATGGTGTATGAGAGTCATGGGTATGTCACTGTTTGTTGCATTGCTATCGGCTCGACATTTTGGGTGTGAAAGTGTAGGAACCACATGTAAAGCCAAACTGAATGACAAAACATCCACGTTAGCTCAAGACATTAGTTAAGTATTTAGGAGTTTTTGGCTCTCTGGCGGTTTGTGTAAGTTTTTTGAGGAGAAGTTAAACATTTTTAATGCTGAGACCCTATCGTGCAACTGAAGTCTTGCAAACTGGTCAAATATACTTCGAAATGCTAAAGATTTGTTTTGTTTGCTACAATTTTATACCAGTACTCCCAATAAAGATAAGAAAAAAGTGCCATTTTGTCAGCTTCAAGATAGTTTAAATAAATGACTCATAGCTTCATTGAGCTGTGCGCAACTTTGAATGCTTACTTTTTCTAAAATTATAGTGAAATGTAATGCTTATTTATTATTTCATAATACAAATAGATTCAGGCGTCAGAAATCATCTGAGTAACGCAACATGATTGGACTGTTGTAATGTAAATATCGTGCAGGATTTGTGTCTGGGTGGAAGTTGAGCACCTGCACAGTCTCTCACAGTTGTTGCATTTACTTAAAAGGGCAGTGTCTTGGTTATTATGTATGTTATTTGTATGCTTCTTGACAACAGGGCAGACAGTGACAGCCATTATAAGGCCAAACTGACTGAAGCCAATTAGCTGTGAAGAATGAAGGACTCAGTGCCGTGCGCCTGCAGTGAAATGCAGTGATGGCCAAATTGGCTGAACACTTTCTCGCCTGCACAGGTTGTTGGCTAGACCAAGTTGTTGTTTTCAATAGCTTCCGCTTGCATCTATTCCTCTTGATCATTTTAGTGTGAGAATCATCTGAGAGCTAGGTTAACTTTAATTTCATTATGACAAGACATGATGTTTAGTAAAAAATGAGAACAAGAGGCCGTAAGCCCCGCCCTACTGCTACCAAATATAACTTGTACCTGTTCGTGGAAAACTTTTACAATATAAATAATAATTATAATAATTAAGTAATAATATAACGAATAGTTATAATAAATGCAATTAGTCTCCTAGAATAAATGTAGTAAGTGTTTGCGGCGATAAAATATATATACAAGGTTGCCGTGGAAATGATTGTTGACAACAATGGCGTACGTCACACCTTAGCCAATGAAAGGCAAAGCCTAATGATGTATAGCTATTATATACTAGCGATGAAGTCACTTTAGTTACACACAACAACACTGCAACATGTTTTCTATAAGCATCACTGCTCTGGCTATTGCAGTAATTTTATCTGCAGTTGCTGGTACCATTCTTGGTCCACAAAGTCTTTCTCAAGAGCAATTATTTTACCAGCAGAGATTCTATGCAGTGCATCAGCTGTTAGAGAAGGAATGCCCTGATGTTCTCAAAGTCAAGAGACAGTTGACAGAAGATGGCACTGGTGCTGTTCATCTTGAAGCTACAAAAATTGCCTATGACCAAATGATCAAAGCCTTACTAGAGTGTCGAAAACAGACAACCACAACTGTGACAACAACAACTACCCTACCAACACCTGAAGGTAAAATTTTTCTCTAAAAGTTTGCTGATTTTTAGCACAAATTCACTGTGCAATAAATATTGAACTTTCAATGAACAGCATAATAAACAAATCATGTTGAACCTAAAGCTTTCAGAATCCTTAAATATATTTCAAAGAGTTGGTTTAAAAAAAACACATTTAATGTTCATGATTTCCAGCACTATTTATCTCACACATAAATAGTTTACTACTGAGGTGCTGTGACACAATCGGCACTTTTATTTCAATTAACTTGAACAAAAATTCAAAACAGCTGGTTTTTCTAGCTTCTAAAGTGATAAGCTTTTTCATGAAAAAATGCTTTCATCAAATCATGTTTTTTTTCAGGTTTTATTCGAAGCTTGAGTTCATTGGATTATAAAATAACAAAAAAGGAAAAACTGCTATGTGCCTAGTGAATTAGCAGTTGATTGTGACACTGCATTGAACTAATTGATGGATTTTCTCTCGAAAACCATAACTGTTTTAAAATTCTTGTGAATTGTTTTGTAAACAGAAACTCTATGCAAGCTTTCAGTGGTTTGTCATTACAGTGTGTACAAGGCTATTATAGCAAATAGCAGAAAAAAATTCGAGTGTACTTATTTGATGATTTTTTGAGAAACATGAATTTGTAACAGAACTGAGACAAAATTCAAACAATATTCTGAAAATAATATTAATCATTTTTAGTGGTAATAAGAAATTTCTCATGATTTTTCACCAGTAGACGTAAATCCATTGTTATACTCATTGGTGCTTACCATTCAAACATTGCACAGGTATTCCAGTTCATTAAAGTTTTGAAGTTTTATGCAATACCCATTGGTAGTCATATAACTAATGTTTATAAGCATATGTTTTTTGGTACAAGGAGCTGTTAGAAAAAAATACTCTACTTTGAATTTTGAGTTTCTGAAACGTTTTTGTGCAACAAATTTTGTCCTAATAACAAATATCAGTGTTTTGAAGAGTGTTCATTTTGGAAAATGGAATGCAGTAGAAAATTTAGTGTAAACTTTTAGGTATTTCGATGAGCATTCATTTGAAATTACTGCCTCCAGTTTCTGCTACTAGCTGCTTGACAATTGCAGTTTTTGTCATAGATGCTTCAGGAGTTTTTTGATTTGTAACATGAAGATTCTTTTAAAAGAAAAGGTGATTAGAACCGTCTTAAACAATTTCTGACAACATCTTGTATAACCGAGTGCTTTCAACTAACTATAGATTGTCAGCAATTATATGAAAGAGGTGAAAGAGCTGACGGAGTCTACGCAATAGAGCCTCCTAATGGAACCATTGGGTCATTCAATGTTCGCTGTGAATTCTCTGATGGACATGGATGGACTGTCATACATAAGAGGTTTAATGGTTCAGTAGACTTTTATAGAAGCTGGAATGAGTACAAGAATGGATTTGGTGAACTTGATGGGGAACACTGGTTGGGTAAGTATTTTCATAACGTGGCACTCTGCCTAAAAGCCTTTTTAGAAAAAGCCCACTGAATTGTGCAACAAAGAAACTGCTTTCCTTAAAATGCGTAGCTAACACATGCCTAACTTAATCAAAACTAAAAAACTTAAACTTATTAGAAACTAGTCCTTAAAGGCTGTCATGAGTCATCAGTTTTAATTGTTATAACAGCTGACTGATAAAACTTATTTTGTATTACCTAATGCAAAAAAAACGACTTTACAAGGCATTATTGTAGGAAATGATCAGATTCATGCTCTGACACTGACGAATTACAGGCTTAACATCTACGTCAAAGCTCGGAATGGAAGTAGCGGATTTGGGTACTGGAGATTTTTTTACGTAGCTAGTGAAACAGAAAACTACGAGCTGGAGGTTGGTGTTTGTCCTTTTTTATATTTTTATTTGTCGAGTCAACTAAGTCAATAAACTAAGTTCTAAGTCATTATCTGATACAAGTAAATGTAAGGTATTGTAACCATGATACATATACTATATGAGTTAGGGGTAGAGTTGCAGTTATCTTTTATGATTCCTTAGCGCGTGGTAGTAAAAACCTTATAATCTTGGTATGAAAAAAGTAACATTTAAAAATTAATAATTCGGTAATCAGGCTTGTGAATATGGTATAATAAATTAATATCTGTAACTCATACACAGTTTAAGCTATGTTTAATCATACAACAATCTTGAACTGTTTTATTGCTAGCTACAACTGAAGTAAGACAAAGTCTTACTTTGTATATTTGTGTTAGTGATTGCTTATAGTTTTCTCTCAATAAAAAGAGTAATTAAACGTTGTGTCCACTTGTTATTCACCAAAATTTTTCATACACCCAGTCTTCAAGTTAGATAACTAGCTATAGACAAAAAGCTGAATAATTCTACATGAAAACTTGATACTGCAACAGATTTTGATAGCGCAACCTTTAAATAAAAGTAAGTTTAGTGCTTCTAGCCCCTTTTACTCTCCCTAACTAGACTCAAAAATTACGATGTGCTTACACCTAATTACTTTGTGTGAGCATATTTCCCTAGAGCTTCTCTATCTTGGTTGAAAGCAATAAAAATTGAAAAACATCCTATTTTTGATCGCTTTACCTTGTTTTTGCTTCTCTATCTACCATCCCCTCAAAATACAGCTTCACAAGATACCTTTTTTCCAAGAACTTTTGAAAATTACTATCCAAAAATTGACTTGGTGTCTTACCGAAATTTCCAGTTCATCCCACAACGAGACAAAAGTTCAGATGCACTTAGCAGCTCTGGAAGCAGTGGGAGATTATTAGACATTTTTGAAAGAACAATAGTAATATTCTGCAGATGACTTTTCACCAAAACACTGCTTCAAAAATCTTTTAAACAGTTTTGGTCACTAGGTACTATAATCTTAAAGCATATTTATAAGCTAACATTTCCTATCCTTCCACTGAGTTAACAGCTTTGTTAGTTTTCCTACAACTGCTGCTGCACACAAACCGACTTAGAATTTATCAATAATTTTATGTATACCAAGCTGACAAAACTTAATTGTCAAACTAACTCATTTGACTCATGTGAAAAAAACAAAGCCTCTGTAAATAATAATATTTCTTAAACAATTCTAAGAGAGAGACCTGCAGAGTCCTTTACACTGTTATTGATGACTAGCTGTTTTATTGGCTGAAATTATGCTCCCCATTACCTGATGTCACTCAATCAAGAGTGCATAGCGTTTGAGACAAGCATATGCTTTGCTACTTTGACCACTCATAATGGATTCATCGATACCAATCAGTGCATTTCGAATAGAAGCCACTGCAAAGCTGTGTTTGCTTTGGTACGCCCAAAATAGTTGTACTGTTTCTTGTTGTTTGTTGTATGAGAAAAATGATCGATTTGTTGATGCTCTGTATGCTTGCTGATCTTTTAAAAACAAAACAACCCAACTAGGTGTTTACTCGTTCGGCAAATCTTGTGTGACTTTTAGATTTTCCAATTATTTTCGTTCAATAACCATTTACAGCGTGATACAGAAAGGTTTCGTCGTCATACAGATTTTTTTTTGACAGCAAACAACTGTGTTATAACTTAGTCCTTTATCTACTCGGATACATTATATATGAAGCAAATAAATAAAGACCAGCCAGCAATGCTTATTGGCTGAGTTCCATTAAACAGAAACCTGGCTGCTACTGATTCCGTGGGTATGGTCTAACAATTTATAAAGCTGTGCTCACACTAAGTAGGTTTTGTGTGCGTGACCCCCCCCCCCCCCCCCCCCCCCAGTGCAAATGGTCAAACGCCAAGAAAACGTGGCGGTCGGTTAATGTTTGAGCTCTGTGGCAATGTCACAAGGTTCTGCCAAATTGGCTCACCATCTTGGTGCAAAAGCCAATCAAAACTACTCCAAGTATAACTGCCAACTCCCAGTCGATGATGCACACTAGCAACTACATTATGGCAACAGGTGAAAAAAAAAATTGAAAATTTTCACGTTGCTGTAGGCAGACAGTGTCTTAAGCCAGCAGAAAAAACATCCAGTGTAAAAACAGCTCAAGCAGAGGTATTGAATTTTTAATTATTGAAATGCATGCTGCTGTAGCTAATGATTCATAATAACAAACTACAAAAGGTTTAGCGTCATATCTATTGTGGTGTGGAAGCAGTAATTATGGGATCGGTCAAAATCACTTCATGCTGCTATGGAGTCATTTACTTGACATGTTGTTGGTCGACTGTTAACTAAACCGGGCCAGGCACCCTGACTAGTTACAACACTTGTACGCTATTTCTGTGAATGCAACAGCTTTGTGGGAGTGTCTCAATGTCAATGAGCTTAGTCTAAAATCAACATTCGTCGTACAAAGTGTGCACAACAATGCGTTGGACAGTTTTAGGTTGACTGTGCATGATTATAGGCTGGTATTACGTAACCTACATTATAGGCTTATGATGTACTATCAAGTTTGCTTTCTGTTTTGTTGGCCCAGCTGAGTGTCATGATGGGAAATAAGCTTTCTGCAGTAACAAATACCAAATCTTCAATTTAATACAAACAAATGTTTATCGGAGTTATGTTGCCCTGTATATCACACACCAAAAATAGGGTAATTTTAAACAAGCCATGTTATCAGTAGTTGTCTGACTGACAAGCAATCACTTCCAAAGAAATCTGATATAACTATAAATGCGCCCATTCATGCTTTTTTGTATGCAGGAGTGCATTGAACTTTTGTACTTTGAAAAACTTTTCAATTAGCATTAAAGGATTAAAAATGAACAACTTTTATTTTGTTGATTGGTAAAGTTTTAACTCCAATAGCAGCAAAAAAATACTTTTTTTGTTCCAATTCAAAAAAGAAAGAAAATGAACTCTACTTAGTTAAAAATTCCTTTTCCGCTTTTTTTAATCAAACTTACAGCAGGTTTTAAAATGCATGCTCACTTTTTCTTAGTGGGTCGTTTTTTTTTTAATTTTGTTCATGCAAATAGATAAATGAAAGTGGATACAGTGGAACTCTACCAATTGGTAAACTAACCTACAACAATGGGATGAAGTTTTCTACCAAAGACCGAGATAATGATGTGCGGGCAAATAATTGTGCTAACGAACGAAATGCCGCTGGCAAAGGTAAAAGTAAAGCAACTTTTTATCGAAATCTGTGCCAATACTGGCTGCTTAATGATATAGAGCACAATTTTTTAATAAAAATTTGTGTGATAAAAGCTGTTTGAACTACTAAAAAACCAATAGGCTTAAATGTACTTCTACACTTTAATTGTTTATCTCAAACAACCATATTGCCTATTTCAATACTTGCTATAGCATGACATAATACAGGTACACATACACCACCTCTGTATGCAACACCGTATATTGTGTTCTGTTGTAGGTGGTTGGTGGTATAAGGATTGCAGTGCTGTAAATCTAAATGGTCCATACAACGATTTGAATAGGTGGTCCTCATTTTCATATAACATTACCAGTTCTACAATGAGAGTAACCAGATAGGATATATGCGCTGACATTTGATGAACAATATGAATTGTGTTAGTAAATACTAATAAAATACTTAAGAAATTCGCATTTGACAGTCACACTGAAAAACTGTACTGATATATGAATAAAGCTAAATTGAAAGAAAAAAATAGCTATAGACTTAGATTTCAAATGATTGGATTTGCCTTATCACTAATAATGTAGAGAAAATAATTTTAGCCAGCATCAAATAATTGTTAATTTTTTGTTGTTCTTCTATTCTGAAGTAAACAGAGTTATATTTTACTGAATAAAATGTATTGTTACAAACTAAATAACAAAATAAATCAACTTCTTTGCATGCGATGTATAGGCTTAGCAAAAGTGTGAAATTGCAGCTTTATGGTTTAATTTATGCCTTCAGCGAAAGCAGTATTATTGTAAAAATTGGGTATTTTAGAAAAATCTTCGATTCTATCTTTGAAGTTTTGAGGTTCACTAGTGGCAGACACTTTGCTGATAACTCGAATTCACTCGGCACAGAGTAAACTAAATGCATCTAACAGTAATCACACCTGAAGGAGAATACAAAAGTTTAAATTTGCTTCCTAGAGTAATCAAGGAATGACAACTCCTGAAAAGCATATCTCAGTGTATCAGGGTCAAATGTCGGACAGAGAATCCACCAACTTTGTTGCCAAAGACCGATGGAGCAGTTAGTTTACATTATGCCTAAGTGGTTAACTTTATGTTTTGCTATTATAGTAGAATATGGCTGGTTTTAGATTCTATTGTATATTATGTTTGTGCGTAAACTGAAGAGACTGGGCCAGAGAGCTCAGTTATATTCTCAGTACTCATGTGAGTTATGTTATTCATGTCTTCATTGTCTTTTCCTGTTTTTTGTCATCAATCAAGGAGTTATGCTCTCATATATTTCTGGACTTCGGCGAACTGTCTTTGTTAAATGGGCAATAGCAGTCATACAATGCTTACAGACACTGTTGTCCTATCGAGCAAATAACACTATCTTCAAAACAGTTAATTTGGGCAATGCTGTTTAGTAGAGACACCACTTATCCATACAAATTAACTTGTTCAAGGTAGGTAATTTGTTTGTTCATCAAACCTCATGTCTAGTATAAGTTCTGTCGGTTGTGGAGAGACAGCATTACATCTCATGGTAATATTGCTTTTCATGCATCAATTATTAAAAGTTTCCCATTTTTTTATAGCTGTAATATTTAAATTGTTTTTTCCTTTCAAGAAATTTTAAGTCGTATCAGTTAACTTTTTGGGACAGCTTCTTGATCCCTACACATATTGTAGTGTTTTTCTATCTTTATTTACACCACCGACACAACGGCTTCCATGTATTCCTTGTTAATACTAATAATGTCCAGACAATTGATACGAGTGTTTCTTGTTAATAATAATACTTTATTATTAACATTCTATTTAGCAAGATACAAGTAAAATGATTACTCCACTATTACTGCAAGCCATGCATAATAACTCCACAGTAATCCACAATAGGCATTTTCGGATCAAGAACGTCCATGCCTTGAAAAAATTGCACGGGAAAGCGCTTCCGAATGCAATTTTGACGTTCGTTCCTGGCATAATTTCTATGCATGAACGTTCAAAATCAAAAGTTCACTTCATCGGAGTTATCTTCTTCTTTTTTTCTAGTGTCGCAGTGAATAGTAAAAGGCGCATCCTGCTGAGGTGACAGCTTTTTGGTTATATATTATAAAAAAGTAAATAATAATTTTGATAATTATTACCAGTTACTTATGTGTTTTACTAATTACTATTTTTCATTTTTAACAATGTTTATTATCAGTTGGTGATGTTTGGCTATTTGAACAATGGTTATTTTTTACTAACTAAAGTATAATAAAATAATTAAAAAAAACTATAAGAATTTATAATAATATTAATGATGATATCATTTGAATAACAGTAATATTAATAATGATTATCATACATTTTTCTTATATTATAATTATTTATTACAATTTTATTTTAATTCACCATCCTCAGTAAAATGTGTCCAAAAGTAATTTCAACATCAACATGCTTCAAGACTTGTTATTATTTATTTTATTATTATTGTTAGAAATGAAACTTGAGGCCTCATCACTCTTGTCTTGTTATTGTAACTAACGTAAAAGGGCTCATTATTTGCAAAAATATTTATTATAGGAGAACTCTACGCATTCGGATCAAGAACGTCATAGGGTGGACGACCCCCTGAACGGTAAAACCACCGTTCAACATAGAGTTCCAAAAAACAGGTTTTGTACTCGCCGAAAAACGAAAATTTCGCCCATTTTGGAATGAACGTTCTCGATCCGAAAATGCCTAATAGCTTCTGCCTCCCTGGTCTCCAACAATTCCTTTTATAGGAGAGACCAGGAAGGCACACTCCCTTATTAGGGTAAACCAATATAACAGATCCTTATAAATTATCAACAAATCATCACAATCAATACATAAAATAAACAAACACAATCAAATAAAATAGTGCACACATGGCACAATGTTTACTAGCTCCAAGGCTCCTCCTCCTTAAGCTTGGGTCCCACTTCAATGCTCTTTCTCTTGTATGACTTCAATAGGCTGTCATGCTTTCTTGTGCACTAAAGCTTATCCATTAGCGGCCATTTATGACCGGTTAATCTCCGAATGGTGGCCATATATGACCGAGTAATCTCCGAATGACTCATCAGTATAGTGGGTGGCTGGGCATACATGATAAGTTATAGCAGTTGCACAACTCAGGTATTTTAAGGATACTTCTAGACAAGGGGAAGGGATTCTATTGCACTCTTTCAGGGGTGGCAAGGGGTGCAGGGTAGGGGGGTTGAGGGGGAAGGGAAGGGGCTGGGGTCACTGATTTCACACAAATCTCCCATAATATTTTACTCCAAAATTGTTCAGATGTTGGCTTGGCTAACTTTTGACAGCCCACTGCTTTTTTTCCAATTTTCACAACATTTTATTCAAAGTCTCTTTTTCAGTCTTCTACAAAAACTTCTGCTGTGTCATTGTCAGCTTATTGTCATAAGTAAGAACAGCCACCTGTTGCATTTTTCTTTTGTACTTTTTCATTAGCTTACCTGCCTTTTTCCATCGTTTAACAATAGTTTTATAACTTTTCCCAAAGTGAATGTTGAAGGAGGATTTATAATTTTTCAGTTGGAATTTTCAACATGCTCTTGTATACGGTTAGTGTATCACAAAACAATTCCAGCCTTTTGTACCTCCAGTAGTCTTTGCAGCACATTGAAAGCCCATTTTGTTTTAACAATAAACTTTTTTATTGTTTTCAAAAAATGCTGTCTCACATTTTTCATTCCATTGTTTTTTTTCTTGCTTTTGGCAGTTTCTTTTCAGATTGTGTATTCTTAATTCTCAAAAAAAGTATTTGGTGTGGACACGGTAATTTTATACTTCTTAGTTGTTTTGAAACTTGTTCGGTATTCTTGAGTTGTATTTATATTCTTCCAAATAGTTTTGAAGTAAAATGAATAATGCATGTCATAGCTGAGTGTGGAGTCCTCCTCTTGCATAGTCACACATTACCTGTACTTTGTATTGTTGTGGATTTCAATGTCTTACACTTCTGCGCACACTACTGTTACAAACTCTAGCACCTTATACTAACCGCTAGATAGTGAGAACGGTCACAATAAACCATGCAGGGTTGACCGACCCTGCGTCTGAACCAGTACCGACCCTGTATAGGTCAATGCCGACCATGTAGCAAGCTATACCAACCCAGTATGACTCATTACCGACCTTGCGGGGCCGGCAGAGAATGACTCAGCATAGACTGAGAACTACAAAGTATTCTGGAGGAGTCAAGAAGGCGTATATGGGATATAACCACCCCTAACCTAGATGGAGAGACAAGAACGAAGGCTACAGAGGCAGGACTCCCAGGACAGGAAGTGCCTAGGACTGTGATTGGACACTTACCTAATAAATCCACCTACCTTTGCTGGCACCATACCTATTATAGCCACTTGATTTGGCACCTATTAATATAAGACTGTCTATTTGTTTATTATGCCTTATTCTCCTGTGATTGGTTATGTTCCATGATTACTTCCTGTGAAATGCCTATAAAAGGCAGAGCTTGTGCCTTTTATGTTCAGTTGTAATGTGCTTTTTACTAACTCGTTTTATTCAGGAGGAATAAATGCATACTTACTCAAAAGCACTGAGTTATGTGTCTGAGCCGAGGGCGCCTTACTGGTTGTAGAGTTGGGATACTCTATCTAATTTCTCTTCGGTACACTACCGACCCTGCTGTTGTAGCAGGTAAAAATAACAACTGGTGGCAGGAAGCTACCAACCCCAGCTAGTGGGTTTACAGCCCCCAAAATCAACTACATTGGTGGCAGCGGTTTTATTCAGGAGGAATAAATGCATACTTACTCAACAGCACTGAGTTATGCCTCTGAGCCGAGGGCTCCTTACTGGTTGTAGAGTTGGGATACTCTATCTAATTTCTCTTCGGTATACTACCGACCCTGCTGTTGTAGCAGGTAAAAATAACAACTGGTGGCAGGAAGCTACCAACCTCAGCTAGTGGGTTTACAGTCCCCAAAATCCACTACAGTATGCAGTAAGACCTATTACCATTTAATAAAAAAACTTATTTGTATGTAAATGGATAGCCGGCCTTCAACTGTAGTATACCAACTGGTTCAATTGAGTTGTGCTACTACAAATCTTTTGTTCACTCGATACTTGGAGGCTCATCCCATATATAGGGTGAGAAGTAATATGTAATCATATGTTATCTTACAACAGCTAGTTACTGATTGTTAAAATTATAGATGGTGGTAACAAAGAAGGGTGACTACTACCAGCACGGCTGATGGTTTTTGCAAGTAACAAAGCACGTGACCCTATTGCCCTGCAAGTTCATAACAACAATTAACAGAGTAATTGAAAAACCTTTGGCAACTTTTTTTCATTTCAAACATGTTATTTCATTCAAGTATGTGCCAGCACTGTCTTCTATATTAGGTCAAAATCCCTGTATTGGTTGTGCTACTCAATATCAGCTTTTATAGCTCAAATTCGTACCAAATGGCTGCACATATTAGCAGTTGCATAACAGTAGAAACAGAGATAAATTCTTATTTTCACATTGCTGCACATAATTTTACCTGCATCTACTCTACAGGTAAAACAGAAAGCAAATTCTCATCAGTTGTACAAAATGTCTGTCTTTGATAAAGTGTAAAGGTTTTTAGCCGTGCAACGCTGTACAATGCCTTTACCGAACACTGCTAGAGTGGGATTGACTGGTGTAGAAGCTCCAACACCTTAACAAGCCTGTTTTCTACTACACACAGGGAAACGTGGTAGCAAACTGTCACAGCTGTACCGGGTCAAGAGCGCTATCAGAGTAGTAGTTATGGCTCATGTCCTCAACTACTAGTGTAAACACTATACACTGAGTTCCGCTGAACAGGGGGGAACAAACAGGTAAGCCGGCAACCTGCCAAACTTAATACGGAGAAGTAAACTTATACACACTTTATTGCTTTTAAGGCACAAAAGCTTGCAGGAGCTGTCTCCTTCAAAAGCGCACAAACAGGTCTGCCCACTTGGGCGAAAATTCTCCCTTTTTACAAGAATGCACGCAGTTGAAAATGCAGTCGCAGCTGGGTCTCAAACCTTTTTGCATTTAACAAACAGCTGAACCCTTGCTCAACAATAAAATGCGTTACTGGATAGTGGCGCCAAGCCTTGCCACTAAATCATTAACCAGAGCTGACTCCGGCATAAATGCATAATAGGCTTTGTCGGCTGTCTAGTGTGTGAAATCTGTTCAAGATTTTTTGTTAATAACAATCTTTTGTTAACTTGAAATGTGTAAACCCATTAGCAAGTACAAGATAAAAAGCATTACGCAATCCTATCTTACTGCTCCGCAACTAATTAGTGTATTGCTTAATTACAGATGGCAGTGATAAACAAGATTGACTTTGGTCAGTGATTCTGATACCATTTACAAGTGAACAAGTTTGTGATACCAAATTGATGTATAGTTATTCTACATGCAGATAGCTTGTACAGGTGTGTATAATGTACATAAATGTGTCATGTATCCGTGAGTCCGTATACTGTGTACATGTAAGTATATCACACAGGTTTGTAAATTGGGCGCATACGTTTATTGTACATGTATGTATTGTGTGAGATTTGCATATATTTAGACAAGCCAGGTCCCTTTTGCCCACCCCTCCAACCCTAAAACCCAACTACAGGAGTTTGAGTGAACCCGGATCCTCCCCCCTTCAGTGCATACACATATTTCCCTGAATTTCGGATACCAGCCACCCCTATCCTGTACAGACCCTGTATCTTATATTTATACATACATGTACATAGAAGACCTACCCAGGCCCTGTCAAGAAAGATGGCTGATAAAGAAAGCCTGGGACCCTAGAATCTAGAAAACCTTTACTTTACGAAGACCAGAGCTATACAAATGCCAGGAACAGAGTTTAGGAAATAGAAATGCCTAATACGGAGTAGAGGATTTCCATCACCATAAAAAGAGAGAGAAGAAAGCCCAAAGCCACTCTACCATGTGCACCCCTCTCTAATTGGCTTGCTTTGTTATGATAAATTGTATTGCCTCTTTTCATTCATGTATGATTTGTATCGTCATGTGTTTTTGGTGTACCCTTAATAAGGGGGTGAGTTTTCCTGTCTCCCCCCATAAAAGGAGTTGCTCCACAGGAGGAGAGCAGAATTTAGTGGAATTCTGTGTTAGTACATTTATTATATTCATGTAGTAAACTGCTGTTAGTATAAACTCTGGTGTAGTGAGTCTGGGCCGTGGACTGCAAAGAGGTTGATACAGTCTGTTTGAAGTGGATGCCGTTGTGTCGTTAGTGGACGGAGGAAAATCACTACAGTATTTTGTACATGTGGGTATATTGTACATGTATGTCTCTTGTGCACGTATGTATATTTTACATGGATGTATATTGTATGTGTATTTATACTATAATGTATGTACGCTGTACATGAATGTATAATGCAGAGATATGTACATTGTACAAGTGTGCATACTTGTACAATATAAATACATTTAAATATATGAATACTTTACTCTTATGTATGTTGTACATGCATGTATAGTGCACACTCATGTATATTGCACATTTATGTATCTTGTACCTGTATATATATATTGTACCTGTATGTAGTGTTGAAACGATCCATGGATTTCTAAACGATCCGATACTACTGTATTAAGCTATGTTCACTCTATGCAATTCTCGGCCATGCGATTACCTGTAGGAATCGGGAGTTGCTCTCCCGATTATTTACAAGAGTTTACACTTGCGATTTTTTGTGCCCGATATCGCATGGCCTTGACATTTTTCAAGATATTGCATTTCATTGTTTATTACAAAACAGCAAAATATAATTAATAATAATATAATATAGCTTATGTTAACAGGATTTTAATAAATTATACCATTTCTTCACTCATCGATAATAAAAAATGAATTACAAATAATAATAATTATTGTAAGTAGCATATTTAACCATAATATTTAATAATAAATAAATGAAAGCAACTCTGTTGAATGAAATCATTTGTTGTAATTACGGAGTTGGTAGTTGTTTGCTATTTATATTGACAATAATTAGTATATACACATTAATATTTTACTTGTAAACAAGGCTTGCAATTGATCAGGGAAATATAAAAAAATATTCTAAAATTAGCTAAATAATAATTATCAAGCTGCTGCAAGTTTCTTGAAAAGTATTATATTGAAAAGCTGTAATGTGAATGCTGATTGGCTAGACAGGCCAATAATCGTACAGAGCTCCATCACTGCCCGATGAAAAAAAATCTGTCACCGATAATGAAATCGGTAAGATTTCACCGTTCACACTTGCGATCCGATGTTTGGCTCAGCCCACTTGGCCGAGAATCGCATAGTGTGAACGTAGCTTTAGACCATTATAATGTTCCGATACGATCCGTTACATAGACATTTAATCACAAGCAGCTGGGTACAAACGACTCCAAATGAACAGTTGGCGTTCACTATCACCTGGAGTTGTTTATCCCCAGCTACCTGTGCCTTTATTTAATAGCAACATCTACAAGTAAGTTGAGCTATTGTGCACTGAAGTTGCATGTTCTAATTAATGAAAAGCAATAGAACAGACAACTCCTTGTCGTAACAGACTTATGATCCATGTTCTAATGATAATAATAAAACAGGTTTTTTACAGCAGTGATACAGCTATTTTTCATGGTTTTTGTCATATATTTGAGGAGGTCATCTGATATATAGTCATTGTGATACTTTTTTTATAAACAGTGGAGGTTGAACGCATTTGATTGTGTTGCAATTGCATTGCAAGTTTATAATTTTTACATCTTAGTAAATGGTACGCTCTGATATATTGGCTCATGAGGAAGGTCTGTACTGTGGTGGTGTGTACTGTGGTGGTGTGTCTGTAAGTAGTAATATATGAGCAGATCTCCCTACCAAGTGTTTTTTTGTGGATTAGACCTTGGAGGTTATGCAATGGGTTACGATGTTGGATGAATTCGCCGAGTTTATATTGTATTTCATTTGAGGGGTACTTGAGTGGCATTTGAGTGGCATTTAAGTGGCATTTGAGTTTTTGATTATTTTTTTACTTATTTTGAACTTATATGGCATATAGATTTTGCATGTATGGCATTTGATTTTTTTGATAGTTTTAACATTGTATATAAATTAAAACGTGATAAGATTGTATGGTTATTGGAAGTTAAGATGTCGACAGAGGATGATGTTGAGATGAGACCGATGAATGAAGTTGATACTATTGATGGTATTGAACGTGATATGATAGATGTTTTACCGAGTATGAAGCGTAAAGCGTTGATAATTATGATAATTTTGGTATTTGTCGTAGGGCTTTCCACTTTTGGAGGTGTTACTGAGTTTAGTATGTATGAAGAAGCTATGGAAAAAATACAAAAAGCGAGAAACTCTCCTGTTGGAATCATAAATGAAACTACTGTTGATTGATGAACATCTTTTTATGATGAATGGGAAACCTGAAGATTATGACCCGACGATGCGATCTCCTTTTACAGCAATGATTGCAGGACCAACTGGATCGGGAAAGACGCAAGCGATTTTTCGAATGATTGAAGCTAGTCAGACTATAGCACACCCTCCACCAACAGAGATTCACTACTGTTATGGAGCCTACCAAAAAGCCTTTGATGATGTATCAGGAGTGATTTTTCATGAAGGCATGATAGATATAACAGTGAGTTTTCCCAGAGATGGTAAAAATCGATGGCTGATAATTGATGATCTCATGGATGAAGTTTCTGGTAAAGCCGATGCTAATGCTTTGTATACAAAACATAGCCATCATTTGAACATAAGTGTGTTTTTTATTGTTCAGAATCTGTTTTTAAAAGGAAATCGTACAATTTCCTTGAAGAGTCATTATTTTTTTCTTTTTAAAAACCCTAGAGATGCTTCTTCTATTTCCTATTTGGCTCGACAATGTTTTCCATCAAAAATAAAATATGTACAAGAGGCTTTTGAAGATGCGACAAAGAAACCATACTCTTATTTACGAATAGATACGACTCAACAAACGAATGATCAATATAGACTATTGGGAAATTTTACATCAGTTCTCCCTATGATATTATATGTACCCAAGTAAAAGGATATAAATACAATTACTATTCACTTCACCTCAATCATATTTTGTTATTCAACGACGCAACACGAAAGCATTATAATGTCTAAAGCTTTGGAGAAAAAATTAACAAAAAATGCAGCTGTGTTGTTATCGCTCAACAATACAACCTTTGCTATTCAAAAGTCTGTTATAGCCAAAGCCAAAAAGGAGTTTATTATGACTCTAATGGAATGTGCTAAAGCTATTATAAATGGAACGATACCATTGACATCATCTCAGTATAATGATTTGCAGCGAAACGTGAAGGATATTAGCGCTTTAGTAAGAAAATCAACGTTAGATGATAAGAAAGCTGTATTGCAAAAAGGAGGATTTTTAGGCGCTCTACTAGGACCTATCATCAGCAATATAGTTCCTGGATTACTTAAAAGTGTGCTAGGCGGAGGGAGAAGATAAAGATGAAACTCTCAACACGAATGATGCGAAATAGAATGGCGATTTTAGCTCTGGATGATCTGAGTAAGAAAGGAAAAATCGCTATAGTCGAAAAGGCTAACTCAGATTTGTTTCAATCATTGATAGAAAGTGTTAAAAATATTATATTAGGTAATGTTCCTCTTGATTCTGAGCAGTTTATTGAGTTGCAGCGTTACAAGAAGGAGCTACATAAACTTAGTGGTAGAGGGAGAGTTGATGATAAGCGTAAAATTTTGATTCAGAGTGGTAGAGGGAATCTTTTGGATGCTATTATAACACCTATTGTATCTGTTTTATCATCAATAAAAAGATGAATCGTCAGCCTTTAACATTCTCCAGACGTAATTTTATACTCACTGAAGATGAATACTATAGATTAACGGAAAGAAAGGATGATAAAACAGTGGTAAAGGAAGAGAAAACCAGACCTCCATTGTATTATAATCCTATGGAAGCTATAACAGTGAGAAATATGAAGCGAAAGCGAAATGATCTACTGGAAACGGCTTATGATTCTGACTTATCCTCATACGAAAAGTTAGATGAAAATGTTGAAAACCTACGTAGGTATTTGTCTGATGTCAAAAAGATTAAAAATAACCAAAACCAGACACAAAAGGATAGTTGGAATCTCATTAAGAAAAAAAAGACAGAGTCTACTTTTCCTTTGGCCAATAGCACAGTTATCGATAATAAACCTAATGTCTTTTCACCAAATGTTGATAAAGACAATGAGTTAGAATCAGTGAAAGTGGTTGATGATGATGATGATATTGGGATGGAATTAATAAAAGGAAGGTTGTTTGATACTGAAGACACAACCTTACTAGGAAGTACATTTCTTACTGATGGAAAAGATGAGCACGATAGTGAAAGCGAAAATTTAAAAGATTTTGAAAAAAAAGCAGCTGATTTAACAACAAAAAAGAGTGATCAAACGATCGCTGTCAGAATGTTGAATAATCTGAGTAAAATTGGTAGATTCGACTCGGAGAAGAACAGACTGAAAATTGGAGAACATTGGTTGAATCCTAAGACTTCCAAAACTTTACTACGAGACGTTCTAACCGAAGGAGGTAAAATACAATCGGGAAATACCAATTACAGTAGATTTAAAAGCCTGCTAACTGATGAAGGAATCACAACTGTCAGAAAATCCCCGCATCGAACACGTACTCAGAAGAAAAAGTTGGTCGTTCCCGGTACTAATTCATGGACATCGACACGCTAAAAGAGTTGTATTACAATCCTGCATTACATACATCTCTACGAGGAGCTAGAGCTTTACTGAAAGCTCGTAGAAAACGAGAGGGAGAAAAAAGAATCCGTGAATGGTTGAGTGGTGAGGATGCCTACACGTTACATAAAAAAGTTGTAACCAAGTTTAAGCGTCGTCCTACAATTGTAGCTGGAATAGGGGAGCAGCTACAGGTAGATTTGATGGATGTTCGATCTCGAAGAGATGAAAATAATAATACAGCATTTTTACTGACTGCTATTGATTCTTTATCTAGAAAAGGTTGGGCTGTGCCGCTCATCAACAAATCAGGACCGGTAGTAGCAAGAGGATTGAGAAGAATACTAGAAGGGGAAAACTATAAAGCTTTACAATCTGATAAAGGTAAAGAGTTTGACAACGTCAATGTCAAGACTCTGCTGGCGGAAAAAAAGATCAAACGCTTTACAACCGAAAATGAAACGATAAAGGCATCAATGGTGGAGCGTTTTAACAGAACTTTAAAAGAGAAGATATATAGATATTTGACATATAAAGATGACGATAGATACATTGATGTTTTACCAGAAATGGTTAATGCATACAACAACACAATTCATGGTGCTATAGGTATGAGACCAAATGATGTGAATTTTCAAAATCAAGAACTTGTATGGAATCGTGTGTATGAAGGAGGTGAACATAGTTTAACTCAAGAAGCAAAACTAAAGGTTGGGGATTATGTGAGAATAAGTAAGGCAAGAGGAGTGTTTGAAAGAGGATACACTCCGAATTGGACGATTGAGATTTTTATAATCACCGATGTACTTATTGATGAAAAACCTGTTGTATATAGGGTGAAAGATTTAGCTGAGGAGATGATTGATGGTACCTTTTACGAAAAAGAGTTGCAAAAAGTAAAAAAACCCACGATTTTCAGAATTGAAAAGATACTGGGAAGAAGAATGAGAAGAGGTAAAAGACAGATTCTGGTTAAGTGGTTAGGTTATGGAGAAAAGTTCAATGAGTGGGTAGATGAATAGTTTATAAGGAAACAACGCTTGATATAATCATCATACGTTGGGAAAATGTCGATGCTGATAACTTTACCCTCAAACTCTAGTGGTGAAGAGTTTCCTGATAATAACAATTCCGAATTTACAGTGAGACTGTATAAATATTTGGTTATCGATGGCGGTAAATGGGAGCTAGCTCTGCTAGATATGACTTATTCTAATAATTGGAAAAATGTTACCGAAGGGAAAATATATCTAGAAAAGACTAATGTCTCTGGTAAAAGCGAAAAGTCCTTCATCCTAATCGGTAATGGAAGATATGATAGTATAGAGGAGTTGGAGGAGATTATACGAAAGAGAATGAATGAAATGGATTTAGACAAGAAATTCGCCATCTCCTACAACAAGATCACCAACACCGCTTTACTAACTAACAGTGATCCTGATACTGCCATAAGCTTTTCCAAAGATATAGCATATATTTTTGGATTTGAATCAAAAACTACATACCCTCGTGGTAGATACAATAATATCACACCCCCTGATATAAATTCCGGTTTAACATCCCTGTATGTTTATTCCAACGTTGTTGATAATAGAATGGTAGGAGATACGAATGTACCTTTATTGAGAGTAGTTCCAGTTCAAGGAAAGAAGAATAGTGTTGTGTATCAAGAATTTAAAAATCCCCACTATGTTGACGCTTCATCACTAAATAGTGATATGATTAAAGTACTTATAACGAGTGACGACGGTCAACGAATACCATTTGATGACGGAAAGGTTGTGTTGACGGTTCACTATAGAGAGAAAAAATTAAAATGAGTTTGGTACGATACACCCCTGAGGATTCAAAAGATTTTTTTGATGAGTACTACAAGATGCAAGCTGGAAATGGAATTGGAGTGTATAGTGGACGACGAGTGATGCCTAATATGAGAGGAAATGGACTTGGTAGTATTTTTTCAAGTTTACTTAAATCTGCAGCACCAATGCTGAAAAGAGGAGCAATTAGTTTGGGGAAAAGAGCATTGTCTGTAGGTGGAAATGTAGCGCGTGATGTCATCGATGGTCAAAGTTTTGCAGCGTCAGCAAAGAAGAGGGGATTGGCAGAGTTGAATGATCTGGGGGAGATGTGCTCAATGCAGTTCGTCCAGATAGAATGAAAAGGAGAAAAACAAGAGGTGGAAAGAAGAGGAGAGGTGTTGGTAATCGTGGTATATTTTAATAGCAGTAGAATCCGGTATAAAGACAGCTGAGCTTGATATCTATATTCATTAAGCGGTAACGCTTCAAGCATTCATCACTCGCAAAAGATGGCTAGCCTAAATGGAACAACAGGTAATAAGTTGGAAGGTTCTTCCTACAACATAAATCCAACGTTGGATGTATTTGCTACGGAACCAACAAACATATCGGTAGAAAGATCGGAATATGTTGTCATCAGACCTGATAGGTTAGATCCTTATGGTAGTATTGAGTTAACCTTGTCAGGGAGCACTGAACATTACACAGATCTTTACAACTCGTTTCTGCAAGTTGAAGCCACGGTTGTTCAAGATGATGGAACCAATATTACAGGTAATGATGATGATGCAGTTGTGTGGATGGGGGATTCAATGCATGCATTATTCAGTGAGTTGAAAATGTCGATAGAAGGAACCACCGTTGAATACGCTAACAACTACGGTTTACGCTCCTACTTTTCACAACTACTCGAAAACAGTGCAGAAAGAAAGAAATATCAAGGTAAGATGGAAGGATGGTTGTATGATGATTCAACTAGCAAAGACGGTGGTGATCACAAAACCGCTGATAAGAAAAAGAGGAGAGCTCTAATCATAGGTGGAAAGACAATAGAATTAACTGGAAAACCTCATCTCGCATTATTTCAGCAGAAAAAACTAATAATACCAGGTCCTACTATGCAGCTGGAGTTTGAGCGCGCCTCTGCCAAACTAGCTTTGTTTGCTGCGAATGAGGTGCCTGCAGGAGGGGCAAAGATTAGAATTGATAAATTTGAACTTCATCTTTGTAAAGTTAAGGTGAATCCTACAATACAAAACTCCCAACTCAGTTTGGCATTGGAAGGCCACAACTACATTTATCCTGTTGATCGAAAACGGATAAAACTATATGGAATTCGTGCTGGTGTTGCGCAGATCGACATCACTTTGGAAGAAAACAAACAAAAACCTAAACAAATTTATTTAGGTTTAGTTAATCACAACGCAATGAACGGACGTTTCGCCTTGAATCCATATAGAATGCAGCATGCTAGTGTTGATAGTATTGTATTGAGAGTTGGTGATTGTCCAATTGGAAGGAGATTTGAACCAAATTATGCTAGAGGAATTTTTGGAAGAGAATATCATCAGTTTCTACACGCTACCGGAACTTTGCTTGAAGGCGATAGTCTTGGTATTACGAAAGAACAATACCTTGATGGTACTACACTTTATGGATTTGATTTGACTGGTGATTTTCTTAAAGAAGGTTTTCACTCTATGAAAAATGTCACAACAAGTGTGGAAATTCGTTTTAGCGCTAACACGACGGATGGATTATCCCTGGTAGCATACTTTGTAAAAGACGGTGTGTTGGAGATGGATAGCATTCTTCAATTAACTATCGGAGGCGACGCAGTGCTTTAAACAGAAAGTTACAGATGAATACCATACAAATTCGATCGATCTTATCTTCAGACGTTTTATGTCAAAGCGTAGGGATTCATGTTGGAGCTAGAGAACAGTTTTGGAAGCAAATTTGCAATTTTCCAACAGGATGTTTCGTATTCAACACCCATTATTCTCATCAACCCGGGGAGCATTGGTTGGCTGTGTACGCTAATGATTCAGAGGTGGATTTTTTTGACTCGTTTGGACGTTCTGTTTCCTTTTATCCGGATGTAAATGAAATACTAAGTATTCATGGAGGATATGAAACAATACGAAGTAATGAAACACAACTACAAAGTTTTTTGTCAACTGTATGTGGCGACTATTGTGTATACTTTTGTTTACTGAGAAGTAGAGGATGGAGTATGGATGAAATTGTTAGAAGTTTACGAGACATAGGAGATAGTGAGATGAGAGATCACTCAATACGGAGATTTATCATACAGACCTATCCTAACTTCGAGTTCATAGAAGATGATACAGTAGAAGGAATAGATGGTGTACATATACAAGGAACTAATTTACTAAGTAAATTGTTAAAATAAATTATTATAATTGATTTTTATTTGATATAACAAATATAATGAATAAAATACAACTTATCTCATTATTTGTGCTAAACACTACAGAACCTATAAAAACTATTATTTTGTAATGTTTCAAGCAAGAAGTAAATAAGATCTTCTCATTTTCTTCCTCAGGAGCGCTCTTTAGTTATATCTAAAAGACATAGTAACTAATGACTCTATCATACATAGTTATATGAATTAATTTTACAAAAATACTTCAGATCTTTCTTTAAATAGATATGAAACTTACCATCATAGAAGACGAGTCACATCCTTTGTGTTATCGATTAAGGCTCTGATATGCTGTTCTGGACAATTCTCTTTTTCATTTTCATCAAAGTAGGAGAGACAGGTGTGCTGCAGCGAAGTATCAAACAGTTCTGAGACTTGAATGAAAGCTTGAAGAGCTGAGAGTAGAATGATGTCGTAGGAAATCATGTTGTTCGTATTTTGTTTCAGTCCTCTGAATACGATTACACCACTTTTTTCCGCCACCACAGATGAAGCTATTTGAGCAGGGATGCTAAGATCTCCAATCAATAGCTCTCCTTTCACCATACATCTGTAATTAGCCACTATAACATCAGCAGTCTTGTTCCAACGAGTATCACATTTTCTTAGCATTCCAGGATTCTCATAAGCTATAACACTTCCTGTCGGAAAATCGTGTAGGTGAGCAACACTGAAATAAGCCTGTATTTGTCTCAAACTCTTGCCATACAATGAGTTGAATGGATCGTTGATCTTTCGATTACATCCATGAGATTCAGCAGTACGAAAAATCGCATCTCCTGTCTTTCCTTCTCCCATATAAATTAAAACAATTGGACGTGTTTGCTTAGCTTTATTAACAAGCAGTCCTATTTCGGTTGAAACATCACTCTTCACCCGAGTTATCTTCTTATCCTTTCGGTAGTTGTAAATCATGGTGCACTTTGATTCATCACGAAATTCAACAGACAACACCTCCATAACTGTTGGTACTGGTAGTTCTCGGATTTCCATGGATTCTTCAAGTTTTTCTAGACTATCTGGAGAGAGAGAGTTTATTAACCCAGCACTCTTGTAGGTGAGAGTGGTTAGTTCATTACTTCCAGCATCTTGAAAGGGTATTCTGGTGTGACGAAAAAGCGTTTCATCTCCAACATCCGTCAAAACTAGTTTTTTGCACTTCGAGCCAGTTTCATTCTCATCTTTTGTCAAATCAATAAAAGATCGTTTCCTCATCGATGTTCTTTTTGAAGACAGCTTGTTAGTAGGAGATGTGAATGAAGTAAAATCTTGTTGGGATTCTGGTTCATCAACCACCAATTGACTTTCTGCCATATCAAAGATAGGAGAAGGTGATGGGGAAAGGGTTTGCTGGGATCCTGCTTCTTCATTCATCGGTTGACTTCCTTCGTCTTGAGTATTCATTCTAAAAAAACAAAACATTTTGTTTAATTTTTCGTAATTAATTTTTAAAGATCATAAAGGTCATAAACCTTCAGCTAGTAGCGTTAGCTAACAAAAAATAAATATTTTTACTCTTACCTTTATAAAGAAGATGAGCTCCTAGTTGTTGCAATGAAAGATTTAGTAGATGTTGCTTCTCCGCTAGTCGTTGTAGAACTGGATGCTTTCTGTGTGAAAACAGTGGCTCTTAAATAGGTAAAGTTGCACTGATTAAATCCTATGAATCAACATTTTTTCACGCGAATACAACCCAATGCTTTCGCGGGAATAAATATTTTATTTTCACGCGAATACAAACCAATGCTTTCGCGGGAATAAACATTTAATTTTCACGCGAATGGAAACTGTTGCTTTCGCGGGAATGAATACTTTATTTTCACGCGAATACAAACCGTTGCTTTCGCGGGAATAAATATTTTATTTTCACGCGAATACAAACCAATGTTTTCGCGGGAATAAATAATTTATTTTCACGCGAATGGAAACCGTTGCTTTCGCGGGAATAAACATTTTATTTTCACGCGAATAGAAACCAATGTTTTCGCGGGAATAAATAATTTATTTTCACGCGAATAGAAACCGTTGCTTTCGCGGGAATAAACATTTTATTTTCACGCGAATAGAAACCAATGTTTTCGCGGGAATAAATAATTTATTTTCACGCGAATGGAAACCGTTGCTTTCGCGGGAATAAACATTTTATTTTTACGCGAATACAAACCAATGTTTTCGCGGGAATAAATAAATTATTTTCACACGAATGGAAACCGTTGCTTTCGCGGGAACAAACATTTTATTTTCACGCGAATATAAACCAATGTTTTCGCGGGAATAAATAATTTATTTTCACGCGAATACAAACCAATGTTTTCGCGGGAATAAATAATTTATTTTCACGCGAATACAAACCAATGCTTTCGCGGGAATAAACATTTCATTTTCACGCGAATACAAACCAATGTTTTCGCGGGAATAAATAATTTATTTTCACGCGAATACAAACCAATGCTTTCGCGGGAATAAACATTTTATTTTCACGCGAATACAAACCAATGTTTTCGCGGGAATAAATAATTTTATTTTCACGCGAATGGAAACCATTGCTTTCGCGGGAATAAAAATTTTATTTTCACGCGAATACAAACCAATGCTTTCGCGGGAATATATACTTTATTTTCACGCGAATGGAAACCGTTGCTTTCGCGGGAATGAAATTTTTTATTTTCACGCGAATAAAACAGGGATATTTCACGCGAATAACACTATTCTGATAGAGTTTTCGCGTGAGTGTTTTTAATGGCTATAAGCTAAATGAGTAGGAGTGGCTTATACTATATAAGAACAGCTCTCTCTGCATAGAAATCATTCTCTCCAGCAATAAAACATCGACTACTACAGCTGATTTCATCAACTACTACAACTGATTCATCAACTGCTACAACTGATTTCATCAACTACTACAGCTGATTTCTTGGTGATAAGGTAAGAATTAATAGAAAAATTACTTAATAAAAGTTAAAATGTAATTATTTTACAACACTGTTTAATCATCATATACTAATACTTAACATTTTATTTTAGTTCATTATGAGTTCAAAAAGATACACAATCAAAGACTACCTTCCAAAGATATATCATAGCTATATTAAAGAAAATGTTGAAGTACAGGAAAAGATTGGATATCGCTTGACATTACAAGCTATATTATTATGTATGACACAGCATTTGCTAACTGTAGCTTCTTTACATGGAGAACTTTCACCGATACAATACCGACCATACACTACACATAAATACGTTGACAATTCAGTAGAAATATTTAAGCTTATGACTAAAAACAATTTTCAAACAGTTGTAAAAATGTCAAAAACTGTCAGTATTAATGATTACTTAAAGAAAATTCAAAGAAAAGTGTGGAATAAAGAGCTCACTCAAAAATTGATTTCAATACAATGGACTACTGAATTATTATATCATTTTCAATCAGATATATGTAGATACATACAAACGGATGAAAATCTCTCATCATCCATTTTTTCATTTGAAATGATATTGGAACTATTTCAAGCTTACAATATTTAATATGTTCTCTTTATGTATCCCTACTTATTATACAATAAATGTATATATTCACATATTGTTTCATTTTTAATCAATGTATTTATTCAATGTAGATGTATCTCCTCTCTCCTCTCTCTCCTCTTTTCCTCTCTCCTTTCTCTCAAGATGCCATATGAGTTCGAGTTATGTAAAAAAATTATCAAAACTTAAATGCCATACATTCAAAATCTAGATGCCATATGAGTTCAAATCAAGTAAAAAAATAATCAAAACTCGAATGCCACTTAAATGCCATTCAAATGCCACTCAAGTACCCCTCAAATGAAATACAATATAAACTCGGCGAATTCATCCAACGACGTAACCCATTGTCTCAACTCCAAGATCAAATCCACAAAAAAACACTTGGTAGGGAGATCTGCTCATATATTACTACTTCTGTACTGTGGTGGTGATATTTATTGGGTTTAATTTTATCTAAGCTATATCCAGGTGTGCTAGAGCTATTATTACATATATATTAATTCTGTAAATATGTGTATGATCGATTTTATTATAATAAAATAGCTAGCATACTAAAGTAATGTAAGAAAAAAAGATCCTCTACAATTTTAAAGTTGTTTATTAGTACAACATTAATAATTGTCCAACAATGAATACTTAAATTCCTTCAAATGATTAAATCGTCATTGAAAAAAAAATCACCATATACACATTGGTAGAAAATAAACAGTTAAATTCTGCTGGTGTTACTAGTTTTTTGTTTAGTAATTTTAAAAAAAATTCCACACCTTCAAGCGTTGGTCAGCCATTTTAGAACCAAATAATTTTTTGGAAGTGATAAGCTTTGCATAGATGGAAAGCTCAATAACTGTTGTCAGCATATTTTGATTGTTGAATAAAAATAGGTTTTTTTATAAATCAAAAGTAAATAAATATAATTTTAAATAAATGCACTGTAACAAAATTTTTTTTCACTTTTTCAGAGAAGACAACTCTAGAGTATCGTATCGTTTGACAACAAGTGTATCATCTAGCCGGATCGTTAGCACATGGCTTGTATTGTATCCTGTATCATAACGTGGTGGATTTTAGTGTACATACTCTCTGCGCACACATAGCACCATATTTTGGCATCACTACAATAGCCATTAGATGACCAGAATAACTAGTAACTACCAAACCGAATGGACTATAACTACATCCATGTCCATACCGACCCTGTAGACACCTATACTGACATCACTGGGCCGGCAGGAAGTGAGTCAGTGGAGCCTGAGAACCTAAAAGTAGCCTGGGAGGAACTAGGAGCCATCTACCAAAGATATCCACCCCTAACCCTTACGTAAGATGATGGACTAAAGCTTTATAGACCAAGGAACCAGAGACTAACTATGATTGGTGCATGAGCCTATGATTCCACCTACTATTACAGGGCGCCTATCTCTTTAAGCCCTTTCTGATTACCCTATTTGTTATATATTTGTATAATCACTTTCATTGGCATATATTGTACTGTTACTCTGTGATTGGATAGCTACTTCTGTGCACTGTCTATAAAAGGCGGAACTTTGCTCACGTTTGTCAGTTTTAATTGGGACTTTTACTAACTCGTTTATTCTAGAGGAATGAAAACATATGGACTCAATAACATTGAGATATGCGCCTGAGCTGAGGGCTCCCAACTGGTTGTAGAGTAGAAATACTCTGTCTTGTATTCATTCGGTACCTCGGTACCCTGTTGTTGTTACAGGTAAAACTAGCAACTGGTGGCAGCATGCTACCAACCTCAGCTAGTGATTTTCAGCCCCCAAAATCCCTACAATAATATTGTTTCAGCATTACCTGTATGTATATTGTACACAAATTTATATTGTACATGCATTTTTATACAACATGTATGTATACTGTACATGTGTGCATGTTGTACAGATATGTATTTTGTACCCGTATGTGTCTTGCATACGCATGTATATTTTACACATATGCATATTGTGCAGGTGTGTATATTCAACACATGTATATTGCAGACATATCTATAATATGAATATATGTGTACATACAGTGCACATCTATGAATACTGCTTTTGTAGATTCATTGTATAGTAGGTGTCCTGCACAGGTATGTGCATGGTAAATATAGTACGTACTCAAAGAAACAAAGCTTATTTATGTCTACACATATATTTAGCTTTGTCAACTGTCTGATGTACCAAATCTGGTCAAGTTATTCTTGATAATTACCATTTTTTGTTCACTTTAATTCACAAGCTATAGAGGCAGTACAAAATTAGTTAACACAACTATTGCTTTGTACAATTACAGATGGTAGTGATGAACACCATTGAATAATGTCGGCAACTCTGGTGCCCATCACAAGTGATAAAGTTTATGACACTATTACTTGGTAGGTTGAATTTTGAGGAGTGTGGAGATAAGAATTATATATTATAAAAATTAAACTGTTGCCCATGTTAAGGCACTGTAAGGCTGAAAATCCGTGGAGGGCTAACCAAAGTAGTGATGACTTGAGCGGTGAATGTTAGAAGCATTCATCTGACATTCCTTAGAGTGTAGTGGACCATGCTATGCAGTAATAGCATCACAATACAGCATGGTTGGGTTACCAAAAATCAACAACATTTGTCACACCATTTTATCCTTTAAATTGTTTGGCAAAATTTTATTTGGCAAATTTCAATGAAATACTAGGCCTAAAGTTAATGCCAGGGAGATTCTCATGTTTTAGAGAGGCTAGATTGCTCGTATTTCAAGGCTTGGTTTAGAAGCAAAGAAAAAATTATTTGAATGCAAAATAATGCTGAATGAGTCTATAAAACCTGGTGTGGTACTTTTTTTTAAGGACATCATCTTTGGAGGCTGGTGTTGATTTCAACTTGATGGCTGATTGCCAGTATTTATTAAATTTGGGCACCTCTGGTACTATAGCAAAGGTTCCCTATTTCTGTGGGCCGCTTTTTTGGTGTGTTTATTGTTATAATTTTCTGCCATAGAACTGAAAGTATTTTATCTACAATTACCCTTATAAAGAGTTCATAGGTTAAATTCTTTTTATTCAAGCTTTCAAAACTAGATCAATCATGGTTGCAATGAAATAAGATTCTAGTCTAACAAAAAAAAAACACTAGAATTTTTGTTGCATATAAAAATGACCCAACAAAATCCTCGTAGCTCTCACAAAAATGGACAGAATAAATTTTATCTAACCAATACTATTCTTTTCAATTGGTCAACTAAATGCAAACCTAAATTGACTTCATGTGCTTGCAGAGATATAACCTCAAATGGCCCTTTTCCACAACCACATTTGTATAATGCCACTAAATTTGAATGATAGGTTAAAAATTTAACTTTGATTTGGCAATAATGCAAGTGCTAATGTCACTAGCTAATAGAATGAAGCTGAGTTCTGCTTTTTTAGCCAGTTCACATGTTTCGAGATTGTGAAACTCCCCACAAATGACTGTTTTTCACTCATAAAACCAGTATCACTATGTTGCTTTGGACAACACAATAAGAGCTGGAGCATAAATATCTCAACGAAATATTATGTAAATCAGAAAAATTTACTTCACATTAAATATATTACTCAAAATTGTGGCCACCTGCCATGTGAACTCAGGTTTTTGGCTTTGCTGTAAGAAAAAACAAAAATTACTAGGAGGGAAATTCTTGCCAAAAAAGTACCTTTATGATTTTTTGAAATAGCAGACATGAGGATACTGAGCATTTAAAATTTAAATTGCTGCGGCTCGGTTAAAAAGGTATACCACAGATACAACTGATTGTATTGGTTTTTTCTGGGTAAATTTAATTATTAGGTCAGCCGTTTTGAAACTCTATCGATATCCATTTATAAGCAGATGAAACTTTAGTGTTTTTTTTATAAGGGAGTGAAATAAAAAATACCAACAAAAGTCTAAAAAACAAAGTGCTCTTGCCTAAATATATGCATAATTTTGCCCACCAGCTTCAAATCTACTCTAAAACATCAGTTAAACCTCTGGCAAATGCACTGGCACTTCGAAATCAAAGTCTAATGGCTAAGTTATTTGTGCTGATAAACATTAATTTTCTCGTATCATGCTCGGACTCGCAAAATTTGATTTTCGTCATTAGTACACATCAGATTAATGTTTTAGCGCAGAAATTAATTGTTGGTTTACATTACACAGTGTGAGTAAATGAGCAGATTATGATAATGTCAAAAGCATGTTTAGATAGTTTTTGGTTAGCCGTTAACTGTGAAGTAATCAACTGCATTTGTTACATGACCTTTTGGAGCCAAATGCTTGAGTGACCACATTAAAAATTATAAAAAAGGCTAATTTTCAACAGCTCGTAGCTCAGGAAATTAACAAGCTAAAGCATTGAACAACCATTTGATCTAAGAGCTTAAAATATCTCGTGGTTTTCTGCAAAATTCAAACAAATTGTTTGATTTGAAGCAGAGAGATAAGAGTAAAAATTTAGTGCTTTATTACCATTTGTATTATAACAAAAAACAAAATTGTACGCTATTTTTTATACCAGTCAACTTTCATCTAAGTAAGTGAATTTGAAAAACTCATCTAATTTCTAGCCATTCTCAAAGCTGGATGCACGCAATCTGGTAGATTAATTGAGCGGGCTTCTCTTAAAACAGTTATATTGTGAAGGATGGCAACAGCTACTTCCTGTGATAGGAGTGAAATTTCTATGGTGAATAGTTATATTGCTCACGAACCGTTATTTACTGTCTGATATTCATGTAATTATGTTTCAACAACCTTGTACATAATTAGTTATATATTTATATTCTTCTCGAGACTGTTCTATTAAATAACGCTACAAATTTTATCTAATAGCCAATAACCAGGCGTGGTTTGTACCATTTTTCTGTACCCTTTGTTTAACTTTTGTATAGATATCGTGACATTATCCAATAAAATCGGAGTAACCTTGCACACTCTCAGAAGTTTTTTGCTCGGACTAGCTCACTGGACACAAAAACCACAAGGAGGAAACAGAGAATTATAGCAGCGGTTATAGGTTGTGGCAAATGTGGTCGCCGAGTGAACTGTCAGTAAGAGTAGCCATCGGCTTTTCGGTCTGTTCTGAACATCGTTTGGCTGCAGCCATTGCTGGAATAATAATAATACTAACCAATCTGTTTGACCTCACTTGGTGATGACTAGTCATCACATCTAGCGAGTTTGGCCGTCCTGTCCGAAGATTTTAATTACTGCCTAGTACAGCTGAGCCAGAAGAACGTAGCACAAGTTGATTGGGAGGTCGTGTAGGTAGACCAGCTACCACACAGAAGTGAAATCCTGCGCAATATTTCCTACAAGCTAGAAAAGGTGAATTTAATGATAATAAAACAAAAATTGTTAATACGTTTATAATAAATAATTAATTCGAAGAACACAATGTAAGCAAATTAACAATAACTTTTTGGCATCACTAATGTATTGACATTGTGAATCACAGATATTCGCCATAATAAATTATTATAATCATTATGGCCTTGCATCAACGATCATAACAAGCATGATTACGGCTTGCTGTTTTTGTTTCGTTACGCAAAACATAAATACCGATGGCCAAAAAATGGCTCAAATTTTGATTGCACTTTGTAATATTGTACAGGAATTTGGGGGGTAGTGGTAGCTGTCACCTGTACAGCGGCCCACTTCCAGTGTGTGTGTAGTAGCAGTATTGCAAGTGTTCCTCAGCGAGCCTCAAGGTCGGCAGACTACTCTGTTTGAGTAAGATTTGCAGCGTTGTAAGCCCGAAGACTGTACACAGTGAGGAGTTATCTTAACTACCTTACTTTCCACTGAGTTCTTGCTCGGCAGAATAGCTGCACTGGGTCGAATCGACAGGTTGAACAATTGTTCCAGTATCACACTCTTGAAGGTAGTGTGCAGCGTAAGTCTCGTAGACTGACCACTTTCTACTGTCTATTGCTCTTGCTGTCGATCGACTTGTCCAAGTTGCTGCCAATTAATTGTTTGCTAAGTGCTTATGCTTGTTTGCTTGCTTGTGTATTTTTTCTTGAGCATGCATCTAGTAACTTGTTCTTTATGTCTTGTGTAGAGAGAATCATGAAGAAGTGAAAGTGCCAGGTTAACTCTGATTTTATTATGGGATTGCAACAGTATAAATACACAGTAGGCGGGTATGCTACAGGCAGCAGTAAAAATAATACAATAGGTAACTCTGCCTTGCGGCCTAATTGGCCCATAGACAAAGGAAGGCGGTGAAAAAAGGTTAAAAGGTTACAAAGGGGCTGCCTCTTGTTAGGCTTGGCTGCACGGCAGCACATGTTGTTAATAAGCAAAGTAAACAAAGTACCAATGATAAAATATAATAGTTAGATAAATGAGAGTAAATGTGATAATTAGAGTTCGGGATTACATGTAGTTAGACATAGTAGAGTTCGGTAATGCTAGGTCGAACTGTCTTGGGGTCGACCATGGTGAGGTGCCATTTCCCAACAATATGCACAATCTACTGTTATTTATTGTAATCAACACAATTAGTTGTTGCATTGATAGTTTGTTATATTTTTTTCTCCACTTTTTGACAACTTGAGTGATGTAATTATTTGTGATTACTTTTATTTTTGATTGGCAAGACTATAAGGCAGTAGTGCACAACCCTACAAAACCGAATACCTCCTAGCTAAAAATGTTATTAATAATTAAAACGTTGAACTTTTAATTGCTTTCATTGATGAAAGATTTCATGTATGGCTGCACTCTTGTCACAGCAATAGCAATTTTTGTTAAAAACAAAGCTGTAGACTTGCCATGAAATGACATTTTAACATAAGAGAACGCAATCACCAATAACGTGATGTTGTCGGTTCTCTTTATCGCCCTTCAGTCATGCATCAACGGATTAACTACAATTAAATGGATATGATCTAATCCAAATGTAGCATTCAGGAAATTAACACCCTAGAGTAATAAGAAACGCCCTTATGTTGGAACATTTTCATATAAATAGAACTTTTCATCATTCAGGCATTCAGTTTTGCATGAATGACTATGGCGGCCACAGTTTCAATGTATACTTTCTCTACACAATTATCGAGCCCACAATATCAAAATCGGCGTCAACTTTGCTAAAATATGTGTTGTTTGCTGTGGATTACTACCTGTTTTTAGTTTCATGGAAAAAAGTTCGCCTTTAAAGTTCATTTTCAAATTGCATTCGGTTTTCTTTCCCCATGTGGACCTTCACATGTAGAAAAAATTCTGGTCATTGATAGCCTGTGGGTCATGTAAATTAGTTTTTAATGGTTATCGAGGCATCCAACAATCTTTTAGAATTGTAGGGTACTTTAAACTTCACAGTTAAATGCAAAAATTATCTTTCTTCAAGTTCAAAGAAAAATCAAACAATTGACAATAAAAACAATATTAGACTGATTAACCATTTGGTTACTTGCATTGGAATAAACCTGGTTGTTTTTTTTTTGCGGGGACTTTGTATTAAATAGATTGCCTTTTCTTCAAGAAAAATACCTTTGCAAAGTTGCCCAGAGAGACTTTTGAAAGTTTAGCGTATGGCGCTAGGATAATTGTTCTTTGTAGTTTCAGTCGTGGAGTTATCTGCTATTCTTAGCAGACAGCTACAAACTGGGCTGTAGTAGACTCATTTATCTTACCACTACTTCGCCGTAGTGTTTATGTTTTACAACAGTTAAAAATGTCCTAGTTTCTTACTTACCGATCAAGTTTTTTTATCACTTGAATGTTCATTGGAATATACGAATAAATGGTTAATAGACAACTTTAAGCAACAGGCACTCAAAAAAAATGTGAACCCGCCGCTACAAGTTTGGTTTTTTTTATTGTCATAAAATTAGTCTTGTGCATTCAGGTGAATTTTGATAATATGTGTACAACTAAGTTGATTAACAGGAAATTGGTGTTTAAGCCTGAACCAAGCTAAGATCCTACGAAGAGGGCTGTCTACGCAATACCTACCTAGCACCCCATTTCTTTGCTTTACTAAATGAGAAAAGTGTCAAGTTCATTGCTAAAATTAACTATTAACAAATCATCATTAGGAATTGGCTGGCTAGGACTTGTTTTGGTGTTGACTCCCTTGTGCTCACTTGATGGAAATCTTGCACAGTAGTTTGACCATTGAGACAACAAACCTTTAGAACTTTAGAAAAAGTTTGAAATATTGATAATAGCAGAAAGATAATTCTCTTAAACGCTCTCAAGTATCCAGCCATAAACTGGTGTAGTAACATATTTTCTCTGGTTCAGCTGCAAAATTGACTAGGCAACTCGAGCTGATTGGAAAGTTTATCTTAATTTGTGACGAAACCACAAAATTTGAAAATTATTTTCCCTCCTAGAATAAACATATGAAACCTTAAAAAATATAATGATTCAATTTGGCAGTCCAGTGTATTAATTCAAAGTAACTTGAGCAAAAACATTGTAACTTTTATTTGCTTCATTTGATAATGAGATTAGTATCTAGTCTTGCACAGACAAGAGGAGATATCTGTTGTTGTTATGATGCAGTTAAGGTTTTTGCCATTCAGCCTCAGCCTCCACAACTAACTAAACTCAATATTTCATGTAATAAAAGAAGAAAACTTCAGTTGACAGATTAACGAGACTTGAGTCTTGTTGTTCACTGAGTAGTTTTGAATTGGTGCAATGGCTCAAGTTATTAAAAATTTCTGGATTTTAGGAGACCCCAACCAGCTGATTCAGCATTGAAAAGTTTCCGTCTAAATTTAAAAGAGCAGAGCGTACATTTGTGTTTTGGTCTATATGTCAGAAAAGGCTAAACTAGTATTAGCGTTGTCAATCTCACAATCCATAGATCTTTTTTACAATTTTTCACAGATTATTTGACAGCTCTGAAGACAGATTTATGATGAATTCAATATTGATTAGCCATTAACAACCTCGTGTAAAATTGTTTAAACTTGATTATTCAATAACACTAATAATGAAAAGCAGCAGGTAAATAAGCAGGTAAGCAGGTAAATAAACTTTTCATATACCAATTGCGACAGTTGTCGCTGGAGTTGTTCACTCTTCAATGATCAATTGCGACAGCTGTCGCGAGAATTTTCGAGAAAGTTTTCTAGTATTTTTAGTAGACCTACAATAAAGATTTTTATATCATCGTATAGAACAGAATCTCCTCTATTTTCTGATCTTTATTTGAGGTAAGTAAATCTGCTAGTCTAAACGGAAACCGCGCTATGAGAACCGCACCCCCTTCCTTGTCGGGCAAGAAATAATTTTTCTTGCTGAGATAGTTTGAAATAATATTTTTGCAGAGAACCTCCACGGATGAGATTTGTTCTGATAAATGGTTAGATTATATTTATTTAGGCATGCTGGAATTGTTTAAAAGTGGAAATATGACAGGTAGTATGCTAGAAATTAACTATTTGGATGACGACGATATTGTTGACTAGTAATTTTTTATTATTTTTCATTTTTTTTCAAAGTGTTTATTATTATGGTTCTTTATATCAGAAGATAGCGCTTGAAATTCTCTATTCAGTGGTGTAAAAAGTCAGGTGCTAGCTTGAATAGAAAAAAAAATTAATAATATTCTTTGAAAAAATGTCCGGGATTTTCGCAAAAACAAGGCCAATTTTGATTGACATGTTATGGCTAATGTTGTGGCCCGATAAATTCTTCAAAATTACCTACATGCATCAGAATTAAATTTTCTTTCTATCTGTTGCCTCAGTTTCTTGTTTGGAGCTTTACTTTTGGTGCTTTTTTAAAGCAAAAATGTCAATTTTCAGAAATTTGAAAAAAAGTAGTGTCAATAAAAAAATATTTTTACCTCTTCACAAGTACAAAGTTAGCTTTATCTAAAAATCTACTTATAGAATCGGTATTGGTGAGTCTGATGATCTTCTTTTCAACTCTGTAACACCAACAGCTGAATTTTAAAAAAGTCTCAAAGTTTGATGATTTTTTTCAAAAGCGCATGAGACTCTCAAATCAATCAGGCATAAAGCAGTTGAAATTTATAGAGTTTTAAGATTCAGTTATTTTACGGTTTTTAAATGGTTGTGATTAGCAATAATGTCCAGGCTAAAAAGGAATCATTTCTTTTTTCAAAATTTGGGGCAAATATATGTCATCTTTGAATGCAAATAGTCTATGCAAAAGCAATAATTACCACAATAAAGTGGTTGGTTGAAGTAAAGAAGCCTACCAAGTTATTTTTTAGCAATTCCTGATGAACATGAAACAAACTTGCAAAGGAGCATCAATTTTTTTCAAAATCTCTCACAGATACAAATTTGACATGCAAACAAACATAATTCCGTTGTTGGAGTGTGAAAATTTCTTATGAATCTGTTTATATTTTTCAAAAAACCCCAAACATTTTGAATGAATCTGATAGTCTTTGACTGTGTTGACTCACTTCAGAATATTCCCTGTACCTACTCATATACTAGCTCACTTCTGTTAATAGCATGTAATCGACTTCTCTTGTTTCTTTTGCAGCATATCACTAGTCTGTCCGGTGCCAGCAGTTACCTCTACCACCTCACAGTTATCAGCTATTACAAAAACTCATTCCTGGCTCTGTGTTGCAAAAGGTTAGCTGGCCCAGGCAGCAACTGTGTCTGCCAATAGCAGAACAAAAAGAAAATTAAAGAAGTGAATTTTATATTGATTATGGCAACTCATTGATAAGACAATTCCAACCAGCAGGCGAAAAGAGGGAATGTTATGAGGGAACCATTTATTTTCACTTTCTTGTGAGGCACTATGCAAAGCTATTGCAATAAACTTGAAAAGCAATCATTTATTATTCACTCAATAACGAACAGCTTTTTCATCCAATCGTACACTAACATCAGTGATGGCTTTGTCTCTCCATCTGCCTTCAGTCACAACAATAGCAATGAAATCTGTGAGTTCAATTGGCGAACTCGACTACTGCATTGATAAGTTTTTGTATTTTACCTGCTAAATGTTCTTTCTATTCACTTTGAAAAATGACCACGATCAATCTTTGCATTTAGTTTATAGCTACTTTAAAACTACCTGCTAAATGCATCATACCTCTGTGTTTGACCTATCAGTTTCAACTGATTATTGAAAGGTGACGCTTATTTCCATACAGTTCATTTGCATTGGGATAAAAAACGAGGAGACAACTCCATATAAATCGATTGATATTTGTTCGTCTCTAATAATGTGTGTATCTTTAGAACCAGGAAGCTATAAAAGCAGATGCAGCAGTATTACAGTAGAATACACATAATATAAAGATATATATTGTTACCGAAGGCATGACATCTGTGTGTGTGTGCGTGCGTGTGTGTGACATGAAAGTTTAATGGCATTACATGACGTAAAAGATAAAAACCTTTTTAATAGTAATCATAATAAATATCCTGATCAAATGTGTTAATAGTGATATTATAATCAAATTGATTAATATGATTATATGAACGAATGTTCATTTTGTTCAATTCTAAACAAAACTATACTGTTATTAGTACTAATCATTTTAAAATTTATATGGAATTGTCTCCTCTTTTTTCCTCAAATATAAATGAACTGTTTGGAAATGAATGTCACCTTATCGAAAAGCTCTGTACCTCATGTTGTGTTATAGCAGGAGAACCAATTGAGATGTTTTGACGTAAGGAAGCTGATTTGTCTGTTTGACATTGGGTATCCAATTGAAAAGTACAGGCTACATTATTTGTTTGTATGATAAAAAAACATAATTAATGCTTTTAAAGTGCGAGCGATTGGCCAATTCTTACTAAAGCAGTACCTAAAAATTTTTATCACAAAATATTTTCTCTTTAGAACAAATGTGGATCTGCAAGTTGCTTCAAATTTTCACAGTTTTTCATAAAGTTTGATCATTTCACAGAATAAAGAGTTGTCTTCTATCTAATAGTGTAGCACAGTCTGCAGTCAACAAATAGGTCACTCTATGCAGCCAATGAGTTTCCCATGCGCTTGGCTAGCATCCAGCTTTTGCTGTCAAAACAATCACAAAACCAAGAACGGAGGTGACTTCGTGTCATAAAAAGGTTATCATAGTGGCAGCTTGACTCAGTGTTTGCATTTGAGTTGACATTCTTACCTTTGTCAGGTTAAATACATGTGTTATGATTACACCTTTGCTTTAGATAATTAAAACTTATTGTGAGTGAGGACAACATCTTGCTGCTAACAACTTTTTAAATATTTGTTGTTTCTTTTCTAATGCTGGAAAATGAGCAAGGAAACAAGAAGGGTCAATTGTGTCTAGATCAACCTTTGCATAGCTTCGTCAAACTAAAACAATGATAAACTCTGTGCGATGTTTTTTTGATGCCCTGCAAAATGGTTAAAAATAAATGTGCCTTGTGCAAGTTTAAAAGAAACATTTTTACTGTTCAGTTAGATCCATTATAAACAGGTACCGCTCATCCAGCAAAATTTTAGTTAGCAATAAAGTCTGTCGAATTCATTTTAACAAATCATCTTTCAAAGACTATCGGGCGAAATAGACAGAGCACTGATGGTTAAAAATCACATTGTTTGGTAGTTGAATGCCAGGTTGTTTTGATTTTAGTTTCAGTGAATAGCCATAACTCCTGTTGTCTCTTATCTGAAAATCTCTCCAACAGGCAATGCTTTGCAACAGCACTTTTGTACCTGCTAAACTACTACTGATAGTTTCATAGATAGATGCATTAGGGTCAAAGGTTGCCTAAAACTTTTATGACATAATGACAAGCCTTTAATGCTTTGATGGCATTAATTGTAAATGCTGGTTCATTCACTCAATCTTTATTGGATTGCAACACTGCTAATCAAATATTAATTATCAGCACCTAGTTTTACCCATGGTAAACTATCACCTACAACTATTAAGATATTTGTTGCATGTATGCATCAGTATACACGTCACACTGTCGGGGTCTGAATGTAAAACTTGCACAGCGAGTAATACCTCACAAATATTCACTTATATTTATGTGAAGTTGGCTTTTTATCGCTTTATTTGTGTACCAACAGCTAATTTGCTTTCTGAAAAAACATAATAAATGACAAATATAGTTAAACATCCTTTTTAGGCTTTACTCAAGGACAGGGTTCGTTTTAGCCGATTGAGCATTGACTCTATAAAGCTAGTCGTCGGTTTTTTCATGGTGGGAAATTAAAAAAAACTTCAAAATCAAAAAAGAGAATGGCCATGCAGCTCATGTTCAAATTGTTACCGGAGCAAACGTATGCATACTACACAAATACTGGCTAGGTTTTGATAGAAAATAAACACCAATCATCTTACAGCCAATGTATGAAGACCACATTGCGATGCTTGCAGACTAGTGTGTGTCACCGGAAATCTCATTATCATCACAGTATATTGTAAAACATTGGTATTGCACAAGCTCAGAGGCAGCATACTAGAGTAATTAGATTTGAGTGCATAACACTGGTTGATTGCTAAACTCTTGTTAACCCTTAGCAGGAGAAGACAACGTACTGAAAACCCTTGTAAACCCTAAATGTCTATCTTCATTACTGAGTAATTTCTTTACAGAAAAGAGGGAATAAACGGCTAAATTTGGTGAAAACGAGCAAAATATGAAGTCGATTTTTCGAGTCATTTGTATTTCAACGGTACCTCTGTTAATTTGCTTTCCCATTAAATTACAGTCAACGTTCATAGAGAGTCATCAAAGAAACTGTTTGTGTATCCACAAGGAAATATAGGGTGGTCGAGCTTAGCACTATCTTATTACTACTTACTTTGTCCTTTGCGCAGATGTCTATGTAACTCACTCAACTGTTTAAAATCTATTCAGTTTTAAAGTGTTTGCTTGTTTACAAATGAGGTTTTAAGCTGAGTTTAATATAAAAACGTGATACGCCTGCGCACCTATGGTGCAATTTTTACACTTACAGCAGTTGGAACTTGAAATAAATTGTTTTTTTGGTAATAAAATTGGAATAAAGTCAAGATGGCCAAAATGCACCAATTTGAGATAAAAGAGTGCTTTTTGGCTGATAATTTTATGCCAAAATATTCGAACTAGTTTTATTTTTTGCTTACATGGAAAAGCCAGATGCTTGAAGTTTCAAGCTAAAATATTAAAGGTAGTTGTCTTTTGGCTACATTGAGTTATTGTACGGTATGTACATCTTGCCGAACCAACCGAACGACCGAACAATGGTATTATTTTCTCTTGGTGAAAGTAACTCTATGACACTAGCGACCGAAGAAAAAACCCAAAGCTCATGACCAAAATTTTGAGTCACCAAATTCGTACTACTGCCTTAAGTTAAACCCATAATAATTAATATTTATTACCACTCATAACAGCTACTGTAGCATTTCCTTATTATTTTAAAATAGTATAAAAAACATGATTAATAATATTATTATTATTAGTTAATAAATAAAAGGTAACAGCAATGGCATTGTTATTACTTATAGTTAACAGTAGCATTTAATTTAATCATAACTATAGAAAACAGTCAATGCTTTCAAAATGATAGTTTATAGCAGTAAATAATGCTAAAATTATGTTGTTTCACTAATTTTACCATCTATTTATTACTATTGGCAAGCATTGATCCCCATTAAAACAATAACGAATATGATTGACATCACTAATTATAAAACGAGCACAACGTTTCCAAAAACGCACAGTTGGAAAATGGGTGTATTGGAAAGTGGGGGTATTGAAAAATGGAATGTCCTGTTTTTGTATTACAAATAAAGATTGCCGTTATCTTATGATTACTGGGTGACACTTATTTCAAAGCAGTTCATTTGGGTTGCGAGTAAAGTAGACAGAACCTCATTAATACAATTATTATCAGTAAGTGTTTTTTAATTATTAAACAGCACAAAGCTGCTGTCATATTGTCGTAAATAAAGATTAATAATTTATTCATAATATTAATAATCTTATTATCAAAATAATAACTATTTTTGTTAATAATGTGGTGAAATTATCTTGTCAAATAAATGTCATGAATCCATAACGATATGTGTCATTATATTATCTGTAGCCAAATATAGTTGATGATATAATACTGCTGCAAGCGCTTTGCTAACTGCTTGATACTGAAAAATACAATGTTATTGTGAATTTTAATAATTGTTATATATGGAGTTGTCACCTCCATTTCATCCACAACCTATATGAGTTGCTTTAAAATAAACGTGACCATGATTACTGTTACAATTTGTTTGTTCGGTTGTTCCGCCAGTTCGGTTGGTTTGGCAAGATGTACATACCGGTTATTGTAGGGTTTCATGGCCAAGGTTAACCAATGAGAATGTTGCAACTTTCTGACTGATAAAAAAAGTTGGCAAAAAGCCAACAGAAGGAAATTTCTGCACAGTTTTTTGTTTCCGTATGGAAAAATACTTTAGTATTTACCTAACATGAGCATGGGGAACTGCTTGGAGAGTCTGTCAATCCTAATCTTAGCTGCACAAAAAGTTGCTGCAAAACTTACCAGTCCACAATGCAATGTGCATTCAATTAACCTTCTTTTGCAATCCGATGTTATGATGAAAAAATGTTTTATTAGCAAAAGTTGTGAATATTATGTATTACCATGTAGTTATGATTTATTTAACATGTGATTTTGTAATCAAACATGACCTTATTGTGTTGAAGGATGATCTAAACACAGCTGCGTACTTTAAAGATAGCAATTATGTGACAACTACAAAACCATTTCTGAGACATCTCATGACAACAATTATAATCAATTCAAAAACAAAAAGTGTTTATGAATACTATTTTACGACAAAAAAACTGAGCAAGTCTTTTATGCCATTTTCAGATAGAGTACTATTTTTATAATTGCATAGCCATGAAATGAAATCATGTGTTTACTTCAGATGTCAGTTAGGTAAAGAATCAGTGTAGCTGGCATTCATCACCCACAAATCTAAACATGTTTGGTATCTGCAAGCAAAAAACAGCAGGTGTCTGATGATTCAACCAATTTACTGATACTTCTATTGATTGACTGATATCTATTCCATCTCCACTGGTTAGTTTCCCTTATTTAGTTCAAGTTCTGTTGGCATGTGTACCCAGGTAATTGCTATATAGCAGATGTTTTGTTGTCAGCTGAATCATAGGAAGTCACACTTCTTAGTAAACAAGGCAATAAAAGTTGTATGGTTAGGGAAATGTTTGAGATTCATGAAGTCTTGCTATTGTTTGAGAAGTCTATTGAAAAATCAATAGACATGAGCTTTTGGAAAACAGATGATTTAAACCAAATAGAATCCAGATTAATCAAAAAGTCAGTTTCCATAAACCCTAACAACTTGCTTTCTCATAAATCCCTGTAGTTTGAAGGAAAGTTAAACACGTTTTTGAAGACTGCTCAGATATTGTAAGATCACAACGGCTTTTATGAGTATTGTAGCAGAAGAAACCTCTTGTGAAATAAACTCTCAATTAGCCAAACAATGTAAATGGAATTACAATTTCTTGAAAATGAAAAAATGCTTAATTAAGGGGAAAAACTTTTTTTACTAAATTTTAATGTAATTTTTAGCCAAGAATTTTTCCGCTATTGATATTACAGACATTGCGCCCTGTTGACAACTTTATTGCATTGGAAATAAATTTGTCTAATGTTCAACTCATTAAGTTGTAACATAAGTCAATGAAATTCTACACTTTAGGTAAAATATACTGAGCTCTTGTCGCTTTTTAGTCATGGCATTGAAAAGACAAAAAAATAGTGCTGTTAGTTAGTCAAACCTTCAGGCCTTTCAAATCTGATTTACTTCGCCGCAGTTGAAAAATATTTGTCGCACTTCATTATTAGTTCAACATGGTAAATCCTAACATTACATTGACATCCAGTTGATGCAATAAATTCTCCAACCGTTTCTTAAAAATCTGTGAAAATGGAAACTACTGAATAAACAGAAATTATTTCTAAAAAAACTGAGAGAAAGTTCATTTGAAAAATATAAAGACAGTTTTAAGCTCAAGCAAGTTCAGTGCCTTCACTTTGTTACAGAGCTTTCACTTTGTGTGAGCACTTTCATTTTGTTACAGGACATTCATTTTGTTAAAACGCTTTCACTTTGTTACAGCGTGTTCACTTTGGCACAGCATTTTGTATCTGTTACAGGGCTTTGACTCTGTTACAGCGCTTTCACTCTGTTACAGTGCTTTCACTCTGTTACGGCAATTTAACTTTGTTACGGCAAATTTACATTGTTACAGCGCTTTCACTTTGTTACAGTGCTTTGATGCTATAAAAGTTGGCATTTTTTGATCATTAATGTGAGTTTTGACTTTCGGTTTTTAATTTGAAGTTTAAATGTGGAAGTTATGTACCATACAAGATTTGATTGTTTTTTTTTTGGGTGAAAAATTTTATGGAATCATAAACAATTCAAGCATTTCAAAATTATAAGCTTGCTCAGGTGTTGCGTAAAAAAACAGACCTTTCCAAAGGCAAAGTTTGTCTGTTTTTATAATTTTCTGTTCTCAATTGAAGTTCATGCAACAGTTCATTTTTGAGCGCGCAGGTGCTAGTTTGGTCTTGCTCAAAAATCTAATACTGATTTGTGGTTGAAAACAAGTAAAAAATTGTTTCCGTCTAGTTTACTTTGGCCTCTGATTATAAAACAGCTACTACAAGTTATGTAAACAACTTTGTTTTTGATGTAGCAACATACTCAGTTCCGCTGATCTTTCAAAACCTTCCACCAAAAGTTTCACTGAATGATAAGTTTAAGATATTTGGCAATGTTAAATGACTGGGGACTTAGTGTAATAAGAATTTTCTTTTGATAATTTTGAATTTTTTCTTTTGTTGTTTTACTTTTATTGTAAATAATCACATTAACCAGATTGCGCCATGTACCAAGTTTGTTAGTTAGCAAATCAGTTAAATATGACTGTGTGCATTAGAGTTCTATAAAAAATAAGACTAAATTTCACATCCAAATCCCATGATAATGCCATTTCCTGTCAAAACTTTATCACTATTTATTCATGTGATAGAAATTTGTTTTTGTAAAATTATTTTCTGTTGTGGTCCTCTATGAATTGGTGTGTATAGTTGATGTTTGTTAACAAACAGGCTTAACCAACCCTTTTTATATGTGAGTGACAGAGTGACACATCTGATTTCTCTGTGATTTTAGATTTCTGACTTTATATTGACTGTTACCATTTGAATGTCAGTATTTCATTCAATGTGGTATTTTGTAGGACTTGCAACAAAAACCTACAACTTCTATTTTTAGAGAAGGCCAGACAGATCATCAACAAACTAGACAAGCTCAAGATCCAGTCAGTTGAGGTTCAAAGATTTTGCATTAATGCACTAACCAGGTATTTGATAGGAACAGCAGAGATCAACTTGTTTTGATCACAACAACCCTAATAGTTCCCTGTGCACATTCTAATGGTTGATTTGCTGACTCACTGTAAAGGTGCAGTGGAAGGTAGAGTGAATGTTAATTAGTGGAGCTAATGCAAAAAGAATCAACTCTGTTGTTTATCATACAGATAATGTATCCTTATAAACAACACCAACCAGATCCGCTATTTCAAACAAACAACAAAACTTCCTGGTGCCACAGCATCTCAATGAAGCCTGCACTTGTGACAGTACAAACATAAATGGTTGCTAGTGTTTCTGATGACCAAATGACTTTAGCACCACAGCTATTTCTTCAAAAAGGACAAAACCAAAGTTATAACAGAGTTACTCTTGTGGAAGAAACAGCTCTGGTTAAATATTGGTTTCCCTTCTAACTATGTTTTTTGTTGAAAAATTGCAAAATATTAAGAACCCTAAAGGTGAAAACATGATGATGCTTCAATAAAAAAATTTTTGCTGTTGGAATTTGAACGGACATTTCATTTCTATGTTTAATATTTTCTTAGATGTTTCAATAACAACCATAATTATATGTTATAATAAAACCTAATCATGATTTTTTATATATTTAAAAGGACGACATGGTCCTATTACCACTGTTTCTAGGTTCACATGGGTTTTGAAAAGACCTCCACAGTGGCCATTGATCATCTCGATAAACAATAACTTGAGGTACACAGCTTTTCAGTAGCTACTTATAAAACTGCAAGAAAGTAAAAGCTTAAGCAAGATGATGCGATGACCCCAGCCAGCAACACTGGTGTAAACAAACGCTATGTTTTGCCATCATTTTTTTTTTAATACATGGAAAAACCTTTTGCAGCTAAAATTAGATCTCAATATAGGAATTGAACGTACCAAGATGCGTATTTAATAACTGAATGCTCTTCTATGTTCACTATGTCGTATAAAAGCGCTTAGATGTCACACAATGCCCTATGTGTGATAACCTCCGAAAGAACTTGCTGCTCATTAATTTTGCTATTCTCAGTTCTCAAAAAGAACAAAGCATTTGTTTTTTATGAAGTTTCACTGAAAAATGATAGTGTCCTGGTGTTGATGAGCAAAAATTGCATAAGTATTGAAAAACTTAATGAACACTTTTGGTAGTATGAATAATTAATTCAATCAGTTGAAATGAAACTTTTTAACAGATTACAGAACAAAATATGAAAATTTGTTTATGAAAAATAACTCAACAAAAATAGTTTATATACACTGTTTGATGCCAGCAAAATAAAAATGATCTTTTGAGCACTTATGGATGTTTACGAAAAATAGCGTCACTTTTTGATCATTTTTTGATAGTATCATTGTAAACAAGTTTACCACAGTCAGGATGTTCAAAGATTACTTATCAGCAACCATCAATATCAAACGTGTACCTCCACTGCAATAGGTAGTTGTGTTTGTATTCGGTCCGGGTCAACTAAAATCATCAGAGCAACAAAAAAGAGGCGGAGCCTAAGACTTATATAATTGGCAGTCTACACACAACCAAATCATTTCTACAATCCAGAACAAGATGACTTTGCTGAGGTTTATTGCTCCAATTTTCATAGTAGTTGTGTCGGTAGCTAGTGGTGCCACTCTTGGACCACATAGCCAATATCAACAACTTTTTGTGTACCATCAGAAAATTTATACTACTCATCAACTTTTAGAGTCAGAATGTCCTACTTCGGTGAGAATTAAACGCGAGACTTTTGACAACAGAACAATGCCTGCTCATCTTGAAGTTGCTAAAGTGGTATACACCCAGATGTTAGAAGCACTCGTTGAGTGCCGTGAGAACAAAACAAAGCAGCCTTTTCCCAAGGGTAAGTTTATATGTATGCAAAATATAGATAAGGAACATGCTTCAAAAACATGTCACACATTTTTGTATGCAGTGTTGAGATTTTTAAATGCAGTTAGAACTTTTACTAGTTCTGTTAACCAAAGAAAAATTCAAAAATCTGTTTCTCACACACGTATGTTTGATTGATTGAAGTTGGAAGGAGGAGAGTTTACATATTACTTGTTGTCAAAACCATTGTGATTCTAACGGAGAGCTTTTTTAAGAAAACAGTTGAGCACTGTATAATTGTAGATTGCCAAGAGTTGTATGAGAAAGGAGAGAGAAATGATGGAATTTATGAAATAAAACCTGAACAATCTACCATTGATGTATTCAACGTCTCCTGTGAGTTCTCTGATGGACATGGTTGGACTGTGATACATAGAAGGTTCAATGGTTCAGTGAGCTTTTATCAAAGTTGGAACGAGTACAAGATTGGATTCGGTAGCCCTGTTGGAGAGCACTGGTTAGGTGAAGTATAATTATTTTGTCCTATTCATTTCACCAAATTATCTTGTGAATGAAGTAACTTATTGTCAGCTCAACGCCTGCAGTGAGAATGTTTTGTATTTCAGGAAATGAAAAAATACATGCTTTAACATTAACTAATCGAAAGCTTAACATCCAGGTTAAATCACCTAACAACAGTTATGGGATTGGTTACTGGCAGAGTTTCTACATTGGCGATGAGTCAGAGAAATATGTACTCTCAGTAAGTAGATCACTAGTGATTTTTAAACACACATATCAATCATTAAAGAAGTAAAACGCATCAGTTTGTGTGGCTAATCATGATAGTGACAGTGACAGCTGTGAACAATGTCAACAGCAGAACTAATTTTTATCTTATAAATTCCCTGATCACAGAAACTGACTGCTGGCAGCGAAAATCGTTTTCAGTAAAAAGTTGAAACCAGCCATAAGAGATTTTTAATTTTTTTTGCAACGTTCTTTGACTTGTAGTTGAGATCTCTATTTACCAACCTAAATAACTACTCCGTTGTCCACTTACCTGCCTAATCCCATTTAAGTATGCACTTACCTATTCCGCTTGCTTTCTCTTGCTTGTCCCGCTGTCTTTCTATCTACCTATTTGTCTGTATATCTAAAACTAATCTTGTTGTTCATTAAAATATTTTACAATTATGAAGTAGTTGTTTTTAATATTTTAGATAAATGAAACGGGATACAGTGGAAATCTACCTGGAGGCAAAATAACCTATCACAATGCAAGGCCATTTAGTACAAAAGATCAAGATAATGATGCGGCCAGTTCTAGTTGTGCAATAGACTCAGGTGATTGAACATTGCAAAAATACAGGCATTTTTTGTGTTTAGGGATGGACACTGATTCATATGCACCCTAATGTTTAATTAGTTCAGTGATTTGTTTCAAAGAAAGAAGCAACTTGCTGACAAGCTGTATCCATCAGCGTGAATAACACAATCAAATGTGATTGATGATGTTTCAGGTGGATGGTGGTACGGAAGTTGCCATACTGTGAACCTAAATGGTAAATACAATGACTATAATGAGTGGAGAGATTTTTCAAGGAATTTGGTTAGCTCGACAATGAGAGTAACAAGGGACTAGATTGTTGGTTTGTTTGTTAGTTTTTCAGGGACATTGAAAGGTAAGAGTTCTAAAAGTTAGTGATATATTGTAAGTACAGCCTAGTTGTGACGTAACATGGATAGCTGAATATTGTATTGGCGAGAACTTTACGTCAAAATAGATACTTCTATGTTGCGTTACTTAACTGTTGTCTAACTATAATATGACTTTTGTTGATCTTTTAACAAGTTTAGTATGATTGTTGCTCAACTGTCAATTTAGTATTCTTGAAAATATAAAAGTTATTCAAATCTAACGCATACATCATGCGTTCATTTAAGCATAGAACAACTGTGCCTTGAAACATTCCATCATAAGAAGTATGTCGTCAGGCTGTGAGAATACACACAAAAATAATACGAGCAATGAGGTTGTCAGTTTCTAGGATTTTTGGAGAGTGAATGTTAAGAAATAAAGCTTGAGGTGAGATTGAGGTTAATGCGCATATTATTTCATGTTTCTTCTAGCTGATACCAACTAGAAATTTTGATGGTTCACTAATATTTACATTAAGTAATGGCAGGGAAAGGTGATATTCCTTTGACTGTACTTGTAATCAGATAATCAAATGAATAATTGCACATTGGGCAAGCATATCGAATATTGCTACTTGGGAATTCCCCCAATGTGTCTCAATAGTTCAAGTATGCAATTATGCATACGCCTAAGCAAGTAGATGGGAGCAGTACTAATAACAAGAGCTCAATGTAGTCATTGCAGTGGTAAAAAATCAGCTGTGACCAAATGTGAGGAAAGAGCAGCCAAGAGATATCATAGAGGGGTGAATTGCAGAACAATAAGATTGCATTGTTGGCAGATAACAAAAAGTTTTTAATTTGAAATGCTATCACGATTGCTTGTTTGCTACAATATGCATCATGATGCTCTGGATGAATTGTGAAGCTCAGTTTCTTGGAGAATTCTTAGCTGGTTATATTTTTTCTATTGGGGATAGTGACGGTAAGAGTGTTTTCAAGTGTATTGAATATATTGAAGATGTTTATTTTAAAGATTGAGAAGAGGGCAGTTTATAGAAATCACCGCCTCTTGCATTGATGTTGCAATAATACAACTATCAAAAACTTTCAAAATCTAAGCCACTGCATGTGAGATGCATATTTTCAGCTTTTTAAAAACATAAAAATTATTGCCATTTTATTATTAGTTAGTTTAAGCCCTATGACAGGTCATCTTTGTTATTTCCAGTTTTAAACTCACAGTTTTTCTTACTTGTCAATGAAACTTAAGATATGTAAACAAAGTATAGCAATAAATTAAATAACAAATCTGAAAAATACCCTTGTATATAATTCCAGTTGGCAATAAACTGTTTCCGGTAATTGAACTGATAGAAAAAGACAATCACTATCTCCATTGCTCTCCTGCTTAACCTTGCGTCATAGACAAACTGTAGTAGTAACTATAGGAATTAATCCTATTCTCTCTTAGTTAGCCCTGTGGTTGGCAGTTGTCAAACATGGCCGAGTGGTTTGCTAGCCAAAGCAACATATAAGTATTTGCAAAAGCTTAAAATAACCAAGTCAGATTAATTGTGTGACAGGAATTACAAGAGGAGCCAACTCCAGGTTAGTAAACAGAGGTGTAACTAAATAAGTTCAAAAAAACAATTCAAGTGACTTCCAAGTAGCAGGCAAAGGCTACTACATACTTATTCATTTATAGCTGGTATAGTTTAGTCTTCATCAGTCTCTCCGTTTAAAATAACAACTTATTGAGAGACAACTCAATGAAATGTTTCAAAGGGGAACTATGGTAGCATTTAGCAACGAACAAAGAAAGCCTCATTCCCCACTATTGATGGTATGGACCTCGTGACGTTTTGTGGATATAGTGAGCGAAATTGAATGTCAAGTATTTTTATGAAGTATGGAAATAAACTTTACATGGCATCATCATGTGGGGACATAAAGTCCAGCTACGCCACTTGTCTTCCATAGGATTAAAAAGCTCTGCCCACACAGTAAGACAAAGTTGATTTAGGTGACATCATATTCAGCCATGGCATGAAAATTCAAGACACTCTCAAACATATACACTGTTTGTAGTGCTTTCTATTATACGCGCATCATTCACTGCGGGATATGTTACACTGTTTAACCAATTGGTTTCTGAGCTAGATGTAACAACAACCATTATCAGGAGTTGACGATTTTAAAACCATATCAACACTGAAGATGAAATTTCGATTTTATGATTTAATTCTTAATTTCATTTAGGGGTCCTTTAAAGGTAACTGTAATGTGATAGATAGCGTAACTCTCCATAGCTTGTCACCTCTATAATTCCATGTACCTAAATTATATAAACAATTAATCTACTATTAAGGTAACATGTAGAATGCAAACTGAATGAAACTTTTTCGAGCTGCTCTCAGATATTTATACAAATATACGTAAGTGAGAAAAACGTTTGTGCATCTGTGTGGCTGTCAACGATTCCACTTTGACATATAGTGGTAAGAGTTGGTGGCCAATTAGCCATTTCTACACCCCTGTACCCCTTTCTCTGCCGTGCACCCCAAGCACCCTCTCTCCCTCCCCCTACACCATCACCTTAACAAATTGGCCCTGTTAACATCTACTTTCTTCTACATTGTTCCTAACCTCCCACCTCAATTACTCCCTCAGTAGATGACAATTGGCACCCCCTACCCTTAAACCGCCTCCTCCACCCTAGTCCATTAAAATTCAACCAGTCAACACCTTACTCTTTTCCTTCCATCTGCAAAATTTCAGCTCACAAGTGTGAATAGAAGTTCCCTTGTTCCATGTTAAACATATGTAGAAATTGCTACAAACTCTACCTTAGTTTACTTGCTTTGGGGACACAACTCCGAAAGTAGACAATAGCCATTATGGGAACTTATACATATACAGTGAAGCTCTATCCAAATTTAGATATAAATTACTTTTCACAAGTTGGTGCATTATGGAGAGATATATGGGCTAATTAAAAGTAGCGTTTTTAACTATTCCTGAACTTTATAACCGGAAGTGTTTTACTCATTACAAAATATTGTTAATTTACGTCGCTAGTAAAAATGTCTTGTATTTTGTGTCATTACACTATTAACTTTTTATATTTACATATACACTATTTTTGTCGATTGATTGATTGGTTGCCTGGTTGCAACTGGTATTCGGCTGGTAGGTTTAGTCCAGGACGAGACATTGTCAATTCAAGGTCGAGTCGAGGGTATAGTGAAAAGAGTAAGGGGAGAGGAGAGCAGAAGAGAGAAAAAAGTTGTGAGAGATGGGGGAGAGGCAGTCAAATAAACAGATTTGCGTGAGTAGAAGTTGTTACCATGGAAACAAGTCCAAACAGTTACAACAAATCATACAAATTGCCATTAAAAATTGTTGGCTCGCTCCAAAAAAAACAACATTGTTTTACAGTGCAAATACTTGTCTTATCTTCCACTCTATTACAAACATTTGTGCCAAAGAGCCTATATAACACACCCAATAACCAATTTGATTGATTTTGGTAGCTAATACAGGAATTCATCTACGTTCAACAGAACCAATTGCCATTGTGAACATGAACGATATTGTAGCAGATTGTACTGGCTACATACAGCGACCACTACTGCGCAGAGGTCCCCCTGATGGTGGCTACCACAAGCATGCCTCCATCGAACACAACAGACAATGACCGAAATCTGTTGTGGCAATAATATTGCTCTGTTGAGTGAATTATGATAATAATTAATCGTACCGGCACTGGCTATTTACTACCCCGACACTGGGCAGCTACCCCAGGTCAGTAACAAGATGGCTGCCATAGCCTGAGAGACCAAACCTAGCTCAAGTACTTCTAGAAACCACTTTCCGGAGCTGGCTACCATTAGATAGCAAGAAACATGGACCAAAGGCTGATAAAGGCTCAGGAACTATCAGGAGATATATTTACCTATCACTGGCCAAGCTAGCTGTGGACTCCGGCCCCTACTTCTGGGTGCCAGTATACTTTAAACTAGTTTATCATTACCTTATTGGACATTAACTCTTACTGTATGTTATATTACTTCCTGCCATGCTTCCTGTGCGTGCTGGAAACTTTGCATTAATGCTTTCTGCAACTCTGCCTGTAAAAAGCAGAGACTTTTTGATATTCTTTGCATTACCTGACATGACATGGCATGAGTGTGTTCTCTTGTCTTTGCATTGGATTAAAACCTTGTGTCCTGATATGAGTAAAGGTTACATTTATGCGTTTTTTGAAAGCTCCGAGTGTGTACGTCTGAGCCGAGGGCTCGTTACAGTTGTCAAAGTGTCGGCTGCCTACTTTACAACACCTTGTTTGTGAACATCCGGCGCGGGGTCAGAGGTAGACTGTTGATTGTCAGACCTGAAGTGGCTGACTGCATTGTTGTGGTTGCACATATTGAGCTTTTTCCAACAGAACCCTCTAGCGGAAGGTTGTGTGACATAAAAATCCCCTGCAATATGAATAAAAGGCATTTGACAGCCCTATTATTTTGCAGGATTGTTACATATTACTAACACACAAGGTCTTTGGTATAGTATTTCAATGGGGAATTTGTTGTTCATGAGATTTGGCAGCAAAAGTCTCTCAACTTATAGAGGCCATTGTCATTGGAAGTGAGAAATCTTATGAAAAATTCACACTCAGGTAGAATTATCTTTTTTAGGCTGCCCTTAAAAAACTAAAAGTTTGTGTGCTCGTGTAGATGAAAAGTAATATTTCATATCTTGTAGACAATGAAAACTCAACGGCCATGTCATTCTCTTCAGAAACGATTTTAGTAGATCCCACAAAATCAATCCAATGCAACGTACACTTCAACGTACAACGTACAACTTCCAGGACCTCAAACTCAATTTTATATAAGCTAAATGATAGCAAAGGGGAAGAGGAGAGGGGAGAAGGAGGGGGGTGGAAAGAAAGAGATTATTTTGGAAAGCGCCGAGAGATGAGGGGTATATGAATATATTATAGATTCTTAGATCTTTGAACAATCCAAAGGGAGCCAGAAAAAGCCTGTTTAGTTTTATCATCTTTAATTTTCAAGTAAACACCCTACATTTCATTCGGAGTTTATTATACATTCATCACCTAAAAAAGTTTTCACACATCTGCAATTAGTAAGATAAATCTAATAATTATAGCTGGTAGCAGTTACTCTTTGACAAAGGGGATCTAACTCTTTTGAGTACTATTGTTTTTAGAGTAGCTAGTGTTTATTACTGAAGCAATGAGTTGCATGTTCAGGTAAAGTTGATTTTAGTCTGTAAGTGTTATTAGGCAATTTTTGCTGTTGTTATTAGCAGGGAAAAAAATTATTCCAGAGAAAACTGGATAGTTGCTTAAATCAGGATGAGTAAAACTCGGAAACACACTAAATCTGACTATGCATACAGTAAATAATTTGATAAAAAGGCAAATTTTTCGATTGTTTTGCAGGTACAAATTGATACACAACATCAAAAAAGAAAAAGTGGTTAAATTTTTTGTTACTATGAGTGCATTCGCACCAGGCCAGAAAACATGTAGGCCTAAGCAGCCGATGCACAAAAATTTCCATAATGTATGTTGACTATTAGTGGATGATAGTTGCAAAGGCTGCCCCTACCTATCGTTTACTTATCTTTAAGAACCTGAGTATCATTCACGTTGGTACACATAAAGTGAGGTCATGTTTATGAAAACTTACGAACCTCAAAGTGCAATCTGAGATGCGGAAAACTTTGTTTGATGGCTCTGACAATCACAACCATATTACCATGACTTTTTTATTCAGCAGCAATAAACCAAATAGCGCATAGGTTAACTCTTGATACTAAAAAACTAGCTTTTCAAAATTTAGCTACAGTGAAAATCAATTGTAGCTTTTTATATCTTGACATTGTTGCACTACATGGTCAACGATCATACGTATGAATTTTACACCTATCAAAAACCCAGTGTGTAGCTCATAAACAAGTTGCACACTACTTCCGTATAACTCCACTTATCCTAACTTCAAAAGTGTTACTTTTCTTGCATAGCAATGCTTTAAATAAATTTATGATTGTGTATAAGCGGTTTTCTGTTGAATGAAGTCGTTGCACAAAGTATCCTCTCACAATATTGGTACATCCTAACATAATTCAGTTGATTTTTGCATGTTGAAAGGTCAAGCTAATAGAAATACTAGTCTTGGTTGAGTTTTCAACTCAATGATTTACCCTTTTATTCATCCTCGTGAACTGCATTTACCCATATGTGGTCATAATGGGGCATTTCTAGTAGTGTTGGGTATTTGATAGATTTTTACGACCATCTCATAATTTTTCAAAGTCATTTGAAATTCTTCTGGATAATTTTTTTGCTTTGTTGGATAGTTTGGAGTTCTATAGGGTTACTTCAGGTACTGTCTGCTAGTTTAAGGGTTCTTCTGACTATTTGAGATTCTACTATGGTATTTTGATAATTTACTCTTTCACGACAATACTGACAATACAATACTAATATTATTTCTGATATATTTCAAGCCTAATGATAAGCAAGGCAAATGGACTCTCTTCATGCTATACTTTAGCTCCTGGATGCTTAATTTTCATTATTTAATTAATGGGCGTTTTTGGTGTGCTCAATGTTTACATTTAATCCTTAATGGCAGTTTTTCTCGAGGGATTATCAGCCCCTTTGAAGCCAGTATTTTTCAACCTGCATCAACGCTCATTTTTGCATTTGTCAACAAGTTTACGGTGCACGTTGGCCAGCGAACGCCTATAAAAGTGCATGTTGACTAACGAATGCCTGTAAAAATCAGTTAGTTGACATTTTAATGATAACAAAGTGCTACGAAAAGTTATGATGTTTTTTCTCTTTTAATGGATGTTTTATTACTTATTATTAATGTCATAGATTATTATTTTTAATACTGTGATTATTATTGACGCTATTATTATTGCCAATATTAATATAGTAATTTTCAATAATTCTATTATATTATTATCTTCATCTGATATAACATATTACTTTTTGTGACAATCAATCAACTCACCAATATTATTGTTTTTATTAAATAATAATTTATATTATTATTTGTTGCTGTCGTCATAATTTATTCTTGTCGTTATTATTTTTATCACCATTATTGTCAATAATAGGACGATTTGTACTTGGTGGTTTGCTGAGTGGTAATAACATTGTATATAAATAGCAGATGATGCAGTTGTTGTCAGGGTGACAAATCTCGCAATGAATAGCTACTTTCTAATCCATACTGTTAATTTAACAAACTTATGATTGCTGGGCTATAATCATAACCAACAACATAAAAAAAGAACACAACTCTTGCAAAGTTTCGTAAAATGCACGCATTCATCTACTCCTATGAGTTATTGTTCAAGGGACAAACGTGGTGAAAGAAATTTCTCAAATCAACGCATTGAGACACTGAAAACGCCTAATATATAGTATAATGAACTGACTAGAGCTTAATGAACCAAATTTGGTTTACATGATGTCTATTGAGCTTACATAATAAAAATTAATCAAGCTGTTTTCGATTTTGGTCACAAGCTGCGGTTATTCTGGCACTTTTCCTGACAAAAACAACCAGCATATAATGATGAAAGCACAATATAAGGGCATCCTTGTTGACAACACTTGCTATTGGTACAGTAATATTTAGCATCCCGTTGTGAACAAACAAAGTTCTGTCAAACTCTAGTTGTTCGCTGGCACTGCTCTGGCTTGATGTGTCTAATAAAAATTAGACGGTTAAATACAGAAAAAACACCTCAAAATTTGTCTGCGGTGTAGCAAAATTGTTCAGAACTCAATGAAAGCACATCTCTATAATCTATAGCAATCGTTTTTTGTTAAATGATCCATTGATGAAGTATTTTTGGTTGTCTCCATTCAATTTGGCATCTGTTTGGTCTCTCTTAAAAACTTGAAAAACAGTTCAGCGCTTTTTGAGGCAATTAATCAGTTTTTCTTTGTGTTTGAATTAAAAACAAAGTTTCAAAACATGTTCTGATATAAAAAGTGAAACTTTTAAGTTTACTGCAAAACTATAACTTGGCAACTTTTTAACATAATCAAGCAGGAGAAGTAAGTCAAACCCTCCGATGAGAAATATATTTTCAATAATCTTAAGTATAAAATTGCTCCTTAGTTACCACTTGCTTGAAAAAACAATAGCTAGCATTAGCAATAATGATCATGTTGTATGTTTGTTGGGTGAAAATTTAACGGAATCATAAAAAAATTCAAGCATTTCAAAAGTATAAACATGCACAGGTGTTGTGTAAATAAACCAGATCTTTTGAATGTCAAAGCCTGCCTGTTTATAATTTGCAGTTTTCAGATGGATTTCAAGTACTAGTTTATATTTGAGTATGCAGGTGCTGGTTTGGTCTTGGTCGAAGATGTAATATAGATTTGTGGTGGAAAACAAGTAAACAATCATTTTCGCTCATTTTATTTTGGCCTCTGATTATAAAATAGCTCCTAAAGTCATGTAAGTGACTTTTTTTTTTTTTTTTTACAATATAGCAATATATTTAGTTGTGCTGATCTTCGGAGAGCTTTCCAATCAAAGTTTCACTGAATGATAAGATTAAGATATGTGGCGATGTCAGGCGATTGGGCAATGAGTGTAATAAGCATTTGCCTTTGATAATTTTGATTTTTTTCATATTTCATCTTACTTTTATTGTTAATAATAATGACATTAACCCAATTGCACCATGTACCAAGTTTGTTAGTGAACTACTCAGTGAAATACGAATTTGTGCATCGGATTTCTGATTAAAAATTGTATTAATTTTCACATCTAAATGCTGTAACAGATTTTTGTCCTCTACTACCAAAACAGCGGCATCAACTTCTTCTATATTCCAACACTTCTGGGTCTATTCCAAATAGACTTTAGCAATTCCAGGGGGTCCACAACCCAAAAACACTACATAGAGATTTATACGGGTAAATACTTTATTCCATGTATCTATTTAGCAAGGTAAAAGGGTACTTAGCTTAATTCACAATACTTCTACCTCTCCACTTGCACAGTAGCTCCTTTAATAGGATGAGACAGGAAATCTCACCTCCTCATTAGGGGTGAGCCAATCACATAATACACCACAAAATATTCATGAATAAAAAGAAGTGATACAAAGTACAATAAAAAAGTGAGCCAATGAGAAAGGTATGCACATGGTAAAATAGCACTGGGCTGTTTTTCCCTCTCTTATGAGTGTAGTGGAAACTTTTCATTCCTTATTTGGTCCTTGCTTCCTTGGTCTCTGCTCTAATCACTTGCAACTTCTCTAACGGTCTCTGAGGAGTAGGCAGACAGCTACTGGGGTCCAAAGCTATTCATTTCAGCCATCTTTCTTGACAGACCCGGGGTACTGACCCGGGGTACCTGGGTCAGGTCCTTTAGATACTCTATAAACTGGATACGGGGTTTATACTGGCCCGGTATAGCCAGTATCCTTAAAACTGAGGAAATAGGCTTACGGGATGGAAGAAAATGCTTCGGGTCCCTTTCAAAGCCACTGCTACAGGTAGGGTGAGGGCACGGCTGGTTTCTAGGGTGGGGAGGGAGGAGGAGAGGGTGGACAGAGGGATGAGGGTGGCTAACGTATCACACAAATCTCTCACAATACCATGATAATGCCATTGCTGGTCAAAACTTTTTCATTATTTGTTCATGTGGTAGAACCTTTTTTATAAAATCAATTTCTGTTGCGATCCTCTATGAATTGGTGGATATAGCTCATGTTGGTTTACAAGCAGGCTTAACAAACTTCTTTTTTATGTGTGAGTGACACAGTAAAACTGCTGGTTTCTTTGGCATTTTAAATTTTTGACGTTATATAGACTGTTACCATTTGAATTTCATTAATTCATTCAATGACCAAAACAACTATTATGCCTAAATCTTTCAACGCTGTATTTTGCAGCACTTGCTACAAAAACCTGTAGCTTAATTTCTAGAGAAGGCCAGACAGGCCATCAACAAACTGGAAAGTCTACTAGATCTGTATACTTTTGTTCACTCAACACAGTCAGTTGAGGTACAAAGATTTGCAGTAATGCATTAAAACTCTTAGTCAATCCATCACAAGCAATGCTCGTTGCGGAGTTATCTGTCCACTTCATCCTTCACGAGCAATGCTCGTGATTAAATTTGTCCGTTTTTCGGAACGTTTTGAAAACGTTTGTGTAGACTCACAGGAATAATTTTTATATCATCGTGTAGAGCAGACAATTGCCTATTTTCTGGTTTTTGTTTGAAGACTGTACGACGTTCTAAACGGAAACAGTTCCAAATATCCTTAACCCATCACTTCCTGTTTTAAATTTCGGATTTTTTTTTGATAATAATGGGCAAATATTTTTTGGAAAGGAGCAAGCACATTGTTTTCTTCTTTTGATTTATTTAGTTTATTATTATGTTAGATTTTTTGAGCTCTCTGCTAATGGAATTGAAGGTTAGTAAGCTAGTAATTAATTATTTAGATACGGCATTGATAATAAATAATTAATTTTAATATTTTTTTATTATTTTTGTAAAGTTGTTGACTGATGTTGTTCTTTACATCAAAATGTAGCTCTAAATGTTTCTAGTTCATTCGTGCACTAAAGAGGGCTTTATTTTTGCCCGTAATAAAAATAATAATTATTTTCAGAAAAAATTTTTTTCGAAATTTTCGGTCATTTGTGCAACAAGTGTCCAATTGTTGTTGCAGTGTTCTAACACTTTTCTTGCATATTTTTGCTTCAAATTTGGCTAGTCTAATCAAAATTTTGTCTTCTTCTCAGCTGTGCTATCAGTTTCTTGTTTAGTGTGTTATTTTTTTTGTAACTGGTTGATCTGTTGAGGTCATTACTAAAAAATGGTCTCCGAACTAAAAAAATAATAAAAATAGTTTAGACTGGTGGGATCAATATGATATTGATTCTCCTAAGAGAAAAGAGAGTGCTGATTCATATGAGCACAAAGTTGTTCTCATATCATCCATGGGTGAATTTTAATAAAATTTTGAAAACTGAAAATTTTTGCAAAAAGCGGGTGATTCCTAAGGTAATTTATTGGTCGAGGCGGGTGCAGTTCAAAGAGTTTTAATTAGGTATTTGATAGGAACAGCGGAGATCAACTTGTTTTGATCACAACAAACCTAATAGTTCTCTGTGCACATTCTAATTGTTGATTTGATGACTCATTGTAAAGGTGGAATGGAAGGTAGAGTGAAGGTTAATTAGTAGAGCTGATGCAAAAAGAATCAACTGTGCCGTTTATCATACAGGTAATGTATCCTTATAAACACCAACCAGATCCGCTATGTCAAACAAACAGCAAAACTTCCTGGTGCCACAACATCTCAGTGAAGCCTGCACTTGTAAGACAACAAACATAAATGGTTGCTAGTGTTTCTGATGACAAAATGACTTTAACACCATAGTTGTTCCCTCAAAAAGGACAAAACCAAATTTATAACAGAGTTAATTTTGTGGAAAAGACAGCTCTGGTTGAATATTGGTTTTCCCTCCAATTACGTTTTAGTTGGAAAAATGCAAACTATTAAGAACTCCCAAAGTCAAAACATATTTATCTTTTAATGAAAAATTCTTTGCTGCTAGAATTTGAAACGGACATTTTATTTCTAGGTTTAATATATTTTTAAAAGTTTTAATAACAACTATAATTGTTTGTTATAATAAAACCTAATCAACGTTTTTATATATTTAAAAGAATGACATGGTCCTATCATCGCTGTTTCTAGGTTCACATGAGTTTTGAAAAGACCTTCACAGTGGCCATTGCTTATTCTGATAAACAATAACTTGAGGTACACGGCTTTTCAGTGGATACTTTTAAAATTGTGAGAAAACAAAAGGTTGAGCAAGATGATGTTATGAACCCAGCCGGCAAAACTGGTGTAAACAAACGCTATGTTTGCCAGCAATTTTTTTTTTAAATTTTGGGAAAAACATTTTGCAGCTAAAATTTAATCAGATCTCAATATTGGAATTGAATGTACCAAGATATATATCTACTGGCTGACTGCTGTTCTATGTCCACTATGTTGTCTGAAATCACTTGCTTATCACGCAATGCTCTAAGTGTGCTGACCTCTGAAAGAACTTGCTGCTCTTAAATTTTGCTTCTCTCAGTTCTCGAATACGACAAAGCATTCGATTCTTGTGAAGTTTGACTAAAACCTAAGAGTGTCCTGCTGTTGATGAGCAAAAGTTGCACAAGGATTGGAAAAATTGATGAACACTTTTGGTAGTATGAATCATGTATTCAATTATTTGAAATTAAAATTTTTAACAGATTAAAAAAAATTTGAAAGTTTATTTATGGAACATAATTAAAAAAAAACCGAGCAAAAATTAGTTTATTTCCAACATTCACAAAATAATAATGATCTTCTGAGCGCTTGTGGATATTTATGAAAAGTTGCCGCACTTTTCAACAAGTTTACCAAAGTCAGCACGCTGAAACATTGCTTCTCATCAATTATCAATACCGAACACTACCTCCACTGCAATAGGTAGTTGTGTTTGTATTGGGAACTGGGTCAGTTACAATTATCAGAGCAGCAAAAAGGGGCGGAGCCTAACACATATATAAAAGGCAGTCTACATACAATCAAAGCATTTCTACAACTCGGAACATGATGAGTTCTTTAATTTTTATCGCTCTACTCATCACAGTAACTGTATTAGCAGCTAGTGGTGCCACTCTTGGGCCTATTAGTGAACATCAACAACTTTTTGTGTACCATCAGAAAATTTATGCTACTCATCAACTTTTAGAGTCAGAATGTCCTACTGTAGTTAGAATGAAGCGTGAAACATTTGATAACAGAACCATGCCAGCTCATCTTGAAGTTGCTAAAGTTGTCTACAGCCAGCTGATAGAAACACTGGTTGAGTGCCGTGAAAACAAAGCGGGGCAGCCTTTTCCCAAAGGTGAGTTTAGTTTTATGCTGCATATAGTTAAAGAACATGTTGCAAAACATGTCATTTTTTTGTATGCAGTGTTGAGATTTTTTTCAATGCAATAAAATACTCACTAATTCTGTTAACCAAGAAAAAATTCATATTTTGATATTCATACATGTGTGTTTGATTGATGGAAGCTTGAATGTGAAGACTTCAAGTATCAACTTTTGTCACAATTTTAATTATAATGGAGAGTTCTTTTAGGCACACAGTTCTGTGCTGTATAATTGTAGATTGCCAAGAGTTGTATGAGAACGGAGAAAGAAATGCTGGGGTTTATGAAATAAAGCCCAGACAATCTATCATTGATGTATTCAATGCCTCCTGTGAATTCTCTGATGGACACGGTTGGACAGTGGTACATAGAAGATTTAACGGCTCAGTAAACTTTTACCGAAGTTGGAACGAGCACAAGATTGGATTTGGTAGCCCTGTTGGAGAGCACTGGTTAGGTGAGACACATTTATTTTGTCCTATTCTTTTCACCACATTCTATTGTGAATGAAAGTAAATTGTTCTCCCCTCAACACTTGAATTGTGAATGCTTTGCATTTCAGGAAATGAAAAGATTCATGCCCTATCGTTAACCAACCAAAAGCTTAACATCCAAGTAAAAACGTCTAACAACAGTAGAAGGATTGGTTACTGGCAAAGTTTTTACATTGGTGATGAATCTGACAAATACATACTCTCGGTAAGTGAATCACTGTATAAACGCAAGTATCAATTATTAAGATAGACAAAGCACGTAGGCTTCAGTGACTAATCATAATAGTGACAGTTGATGTTTAAGAAAAATTTTATCAGCAAAAAGATCTGCAGCTTACGAATGCCCTGATCACAGCAAATGATCGATGGCAATAAAAAATTTTATCAGTAAAAAGTTGAAACCAACTTTCAGACAATTCTAGTTTGTCAGTCAGTTTTTAGATTTTTATTTGAACTGCCGCTTTACCGACCTAACTAATTACTTGGTTATCCCTCCACCTACCCAATCCCCATTTTAGAATGCACCTACCTACCCGTCACACTTTATCTCGCTTGTCTGTCTGCCATTCTATCTACCTGTCCGTCTGCCATTCTATCTACCTGTCCGTCTGCCATTCTATCTACCTATTTGTCTGCCCTTCTATCTAACTATTTGCTCGTATATCTAAAACCAATTTTGTTTCTTCATAAAGCCTTTTTATAATTGCAAAGTAACTATTTTCAATATTTTAGATAAATGAAACAGGATACAGCGGAAATCTACCTAGAGGCAAAATAACCTACCATAATGGATCTCCGTTTAGCACTAAAGATCAAGATAATGATGATATGGACAGTGGTAGTTGTGCAATAGACAATGGTGATTTAACATTGTGAAACTGGGAACGTTTTTGCGTGTTTAGGGAGGGATGGCTCCGTTTCATATGAACACCAATTCCACTATTTCAGTAACTTTCATGGTTGAAGTGAGCAGCTTGCTAACAAGCTACACCGAAGCAGCATAAATAGGGTTGTAAAATGTATGCAATTTTATTTCAGGTGGATGGTGGTACAGGATTTGCCATACTGTGAACCTAAACGGAAGGTACAATGACTATAATGAGTGGAGAGACTTCTCCAGGAACTTGGCTAGTTCTACAATGAGAGTAACAAGAAACTAGATTGCTGGTTTGTTTGTTAATTTTTGTTGAAAATTGACAAGTAAGAGTTTTAAAGATTGCGAAAATTGGACTTAGAGCCTAGTTGTGATGGGGTTGTGATGTTTCAAAGGTAGCTACATATTGTATTGACAAGAACTTAGTGTCAAAATAAATACTTCTATCTTGAGTATCTAGCTGCTATGTACTTTATTTTGGTCTTTTAACAAGTTTGCAATGATTATTGCTTAAATCACAATTTTCTAATTTTCTTGTATGTGTACTGTTTGTTCAAACCTTATGGAAACGTCGGCATTGGACAACTCAGCGTTCAAGCGTTACAACAGAAAATAATGTCGTTTAGCTGCGAAAAAATGCAGCAAGTGAATATTATCGGTGATGATAATAATATCAGTTTGTAGGGTTTTGGGTGAGAGCAAGCATATAAATAAAACTTTAGATGTTATTAAGCTCAATGCACATAGTATTTATCATTTCTTCTAGTTGTTACTTGTTGAAAAGTTTGATGGTTCATTAACATTTAATGAGAACTAGGAAATTAGATGTTCCATTGGGAATACTTTTAATCAATTAAATCATTGCGCATTTGAGCAAGAAGATTGGATATTGCTACTTGGGAGTTGGCCCATGTGCCGCAATGAATCAAGTGTACACTTATTCATATGCCCAAACAAGTAGATGGCAAAGGTATCAATAAAAAGAGCACAAACCAACCATTCCAGTCATAGAAAATCAGCTGTGCCCATAAATGAGGAAAGAGGAGTCAAGAGATATTGTAGAGGGGTGAATTTTTGACAAAGAACATAATTGTTTGAATTGAAATTCTATCATGACTGGACTGGCTGTTTATTACAATATCTATCATGGGGTGCTACACGAGTTTTGGAAATCAGATTGTTAAGGAATTCTTGTTATCTTATACTTCTTTTAATTGCTCCACTGCTTTACTTTGCTTCAAACTTGCCTAATAAAAAAGCTGTAGCTTCACTATAGAAGTTGGCTGTATTTGTCCCTTAGTTAGTTCTGTGGTTGGCAGTTGAAGCTGCAATTAACATTTGCAGAATTGATTGCTATCCAATGCCAGACATGACTTTTTGAAACTAGTTTAAAATAGCCTGGTTAGACTAATTGTGCGGCATGAATTACAAAGCAGACAACTCCAGTTTAAACAGAGGTGCAACTGTAAATAAGTTCAAAAAATCAATTCAAGTGGCTTTCAAGTAGCAACCAAAAGCTACTACATGCTTGTTAATTTAGAGCTTGTCTGTTTCAGTCTTCTTCAGTCTTTTGATTTAACACAACAGTTTATTGTGAGACTTGGTCACCATTTTTATCTGTGGGAATTCATGAATTCTGCATTAAGTTCTAAATGCTAGTACACTTCCACTTCCGTGTGAGTCAGTAATGCCACTTGGACATATTGTGTTGAGACTTGGTGGCCAATTGGCAATTTCTACAGAGCAGTAACTTTTGTCTACCCTACACCCCTGCCACCTTCTCTCAAACATCCTCACCCTAGCAGGAAGTGGTTAGGCTAGCCACTACTTTCCTCGTTATCAAACCTTTCCCCCAATTATTCCCTTATTAGATGGCACGTTGCAATCACAAATCCTAGACCACCCTCTCAAACCCCAGTCCCTTAAAACTATACTAGCCGACACTTTACCCCTTCCTTTCCAGACCCCCAAGTTACAGTCCCTACTGTAAATAGAAATCCTCTCATCCCCTGTCAAACATTTTTAGAAATTGCTTTTAACTGTACCTGAGCTGTATCCCCTCACGCGACTCTGAATGAAGAAGAAAGTCAGTGGTGAAACCTCTATATGTCCATTGTAGTATCCAATGTTGAAGGAGGAGAGTGGTGAAGGAGTACAGGGAGAGGATGGAGAGTGGGAGAGGGGAAGGGGGAAAGAGATAGAAAGTGGAGGGGGGGGGGGAGAAGAAGAAAGAGATTACTTTGAAAAGTGATGAGAGACGAGGTGCATATGGAAATATAGATCATAGATGTCTGAATATTATGAAGAGAGCCAGGCAAATGCCAGACTAGATTTCTGATTTTTAAATCCCATAAAACTAAATTTCTTCCAGGTTCTGTTGTACATACATTTATCTCGTAACAAGTTTTTCATTTATCTACAGTTAGCCTGCTAGCTCTAACAATAACAACTGGTGATTACTACTTTGCTCAATGAAAATATCACTATTAGTTTATATTGCTTAAATTACTATGGTAAAGTGAGATTTTGGTTCTATGTAAATCTTTTTTGTCGTTACTAGAAGGTAAGAAAAAATTGTGTCAAAATCATTTGAACTTACTTAAAGCAGGCCTCAAAAACTTGAGAGAAAATACAAAAATATACTTTGTTATATACAGTAAATGCTAAAATAAAAATATACTTTATGTACAGTTTACACTCAAATAAAATATTTTCTTTTTGCAACTACAACTCCATATGCGACATCAAAAGAGAAAACGAGGTTGCAAGTATTATATTCAGTTACTATCTCAGTAGTGAGTAGTGTGTCTCATTAATGTAAGTGTGTGCGTGTATAAGACCAAGCATGTAGTTAGACTAGACATTAGAATACATTGTGTATGTTGACTACTACTTGATGATAGTTGGAAAGACCGAGCCCATTTGTTCTGTAGCTATCCTTGACAACCTGAGTATCATTCAAGTTGGTACACATCAAGTGGGGTAGTATTTATGGATACTGACTCAACTCCAAGTGAAGTTTAAGTAATAGAAAACTTTGTTTGGTGGCTCTGGCAATTACAACAACATGATGATGAAACTTATATTAGCAGCAATAAACCAAATAAGACATGGGTTAACTACGGATATCACACCCCTGCTGTAATAAGTTTGGCTAAAGTGAAAGTTAATCATAGCCTGTTATATCTTGATACTGTTGAAGCACAAGGTCTAAAATCATACATATGAACCACTAGTAATCATTCTGGGAATTAGCACCTGGATTCTAACTAAAATAAAAGACTTCGTGTATTGAAAACCATAAACAAAATCAATTGTGCTTAGATTTGATGAATAGCAGCACATGTCAATACTGGTTATTCACCAAAAGTAACTTCGGTTTTCTCTTAGTTCCTGGTCACTCTCATAGTTGTCTCCACAATGTCATTTGCAAATGTACTCCATACAATGTTTGATGAATAGCGACCATTGAGATTGACATTGTAGCATGACTTGTACCACCAAGCACCTGAAGAAAAACCCGGCAAAATTGAAAGTTTTTGATTTGATATTGAAAACAATTTCCAACTTTATACAACGTTGACATTCGGACTTGACTATGAAAATATTAGTCCTGCAATTGGAGGTAGTTATCAAAATGCTAAAATTATTTAGCCAAATAGAGACTGGTCAAACAAATACTTCACTCAATAAAGCTTACCTAGGTATTTAACTGCGCAGTTCGTGCTATACACATCGTTATCTCGATCTTTCGTTGTGAACTTCATCCCGTTGTGATAGAGCATTTTCCCGCTGGGTAGATTTCCAAAATATCCATCTTCAGTGAGCTAAATCATAAAACTTTTAGGTGAGTTTGTTTTAACATAAGTTTAGTGCACACATGTACATTTTGCTTTTGTTACCTTACTGTTTTAAAAACAATGAAATTGAAATACTGCTTGCGCATTCTGAGGAATACCCATACTGCAGTAGAAAAGCAAAATTGGCTTTGCTTCATGCTTTTATTAGATAATTTTTTGGACGCTGTAAATGATATAGCTTGACCATGTATGTATATAGCTTTAGATTCTGCAATGCAACAACTGTAGGATATACTCACAGTTAGCTTGTACCCATCTGACTCGTCATCTACATAAAATGTTGGATAATACCCATTTCCCAAGTGGCCATTTGCAGCTTTTGCATAAACGCTCAGTTTCTGGTTTGTTTTAGTCAGTTCATGTATCTTGTCATTTCCTGTTATAAAATTAACTAGGTCAATTAGTTGTCACTCGGTTTGATCGGTGTAAAGTTTTCCGAACTTCTTAGTGAAATTATGCCTCTGCCATACTGCATTGGTTATTTTGAAGCTGAGAACATTTTTTTCTTTACGGTCTGTCGGAAAGCTAAAAATTTTCTATATACGAGGCAGATACCGACAAAAGACAAATGACAGAAGTTTTAATGTTTGCTGTCAGGCAATATTGTTGAGAGAAAATGCAATCATGACTCAAAATTATAACGAAATTCATTTTAGCCCAAACATGCTCTCTGAGCAAAACTCTATGGGCTAGGTTGAGCAGCTATATTACTATGAAACAGAGATAGTGAAAGGAGTCACTCTCTTGCTAAACACATTTCATTCTCCTAACAATAAGAACTTTTTCAGAAATGTTAAACCTCTGATTTTTATTTTTCTTCATCAAAGTTTGTGTCCTTTTCTTAACTTTGGACAAAAAACTGTTGCATATAACGTACTGGCAATAATTTTTTATGGATTAACGCCTGGTTTCCAGAGCTACCTAGTATAAAATAGTTTCTTACCCAACCAATGTTCTCCATCGAGATCACCAAAACCGTTTTTGTATTCTGTCCAGTTCTGATAAAAGTCTACTGAGCCATTAAATCTTTTCTGTATGACAGTCCATCCATGTCCATCGAAGAAATCACAAGAAACATTAAATGGTCCAATAGCTGAATCCAAGGGTTGAATTAGATGAATCCCAACTCTCCTCTCGCCTTTTTCATACAAATCTTGGCAATCTGAAAGTAGATAGCTCAATGAAACCAGACATATAAAACCACTTATAATAACATGAATGGATATTTCTTGGCCACTGATCAAAGCTCTGAAAATTTATGGGGAAATTTTACAATTCTTATCGAATGAGTTCCTCAATTGCCATAAATAAAAAAAAAATCCCTAAAAAAAATTATTTTTTACTCAAGTTTTCAAATATTTCCCATCAGAACGTATTATATGTGTTATTCTACAACAGCAGTGAAATGAACTAGTTTGTAAAGCCAACATATTGAAACATAACTTAAAATTTAGACTAACAGAAACAATGCAAATTTTTCAACTTTCTCCAAAATATCCTGTAAAACTTTCCAAGCATACCTTTTCCTAATGGCTGTGCTGTTGTTGTTGCCTTTTCTGCACGGCATATCTCTAATGCTGCTATCAAGCGGTGATACACAATCTCTGCAGCCTCTAAATGTAAATCAATACTAGTTTCATTGTCAAGTAGATCACGCTTCATTCTGACAAAGTCTGGGCATTCATCCTCCAGTAGTTGATGAACTGCATAGATCTTCTCCTGATAGACAAATAGTTCATCGTACTGACTCTTTGGTCCAAGAATGTCCCCACCAACACACGCAGCTAACTGCATAGCAAGAAGAAAATAAAAAATCATCCCACCAACTGTCATTGTAATTTTTGGCTGAATTAGCTCTGATTGACTTAACACTTATATACGTCTCCTTGCGAATTGTCTCCGCCCCTTAATACAACAAACTACAGTAAAATTAGTTGAATGCATTTTTGTATAAAAGAGCATTGTGTGCATAAGGGTCAGTGAAACATTCTTTGTGTTGAATACTTGTTCATGTTAAAAGTAGCAAAAATGTTTCTACTCAAAAATTCGACAAAAAAATGAGGTTATGGAAAAAAATATAAATTTTGCAGTTATTAACTTCATTCAACATTTACATTTTTGTTCTGGAAAAAGAAACTCTAGGTTCTTAAAATTTATTTAAGTTTATTTTGCCAATAAATTTATAAAAAAATATTAAGAGTTTCTATCAGAAAGACTGGTGTATTCTGTATGACTGGCAGATAATGTGTCGAACAATAGGAAGTCATCCCAAAACTGTTGTCTTAGCCAGAAAAGTCCAAATTCTTCTGTTCAATACTTCTCAAACCATTAACTCTAAAAACTCTAAGCATCTACAAAGTTTATCAAACTACAGTTTATAGTTTAACTAGTACATAGTGTACCTCACATACTTGCAGTTACAGCAAGTTTTGTCCTCTCAAGAGCTCAATGGAGCTCACAGATAGGTTGCATTATACTTCCATGTAACTCAGCCTATCTTATAATTTTCTTGTATGGCAATGCTATAAATAGAGTTATACTTTTCTGCTGAACCCTGAGTACAAATTATGTTTGCTGAATGATTTCCTTACTCAAAGTTTTTTTTCCTTAATTTCAGCATATCCTTACCCAATTCAGTTAATATTTTCTTTATTGAAAGGGTATGGTAATAGCGATAATAACCTTGGTTGAGTTTCACTTCAATGATATAGACATTTCTTCGTCTTCTGAATTGTTTTTACCCATATATGGTCGTTACAGGGCATTTATAGTTGTACTGGATGTGCTGTGGATTTATACCATCATTTCGTATTGTTTTAAAGTCATTTGTCATTTGACTGGATTATACTTTTATTTTGTGCAATAACTTGGAATGATACAAGGTCACATTCAATCTGCTTTGTTGGTTCAAAGGTTTTTCTGGCCATTTGTGTTTCTATTAAGCCTTTGATGGTCTATTATTTCAGAAAAATAATTTTATTTCCGCTATAGTTTAAGCCTGATGATAAGTATTTCAAATGTACATCGCTGATGCTATGTTTTAGTTCCTGGAAACTTTATTTTCATGTTAATATTACACAGTGATGTGAACTGATAGGAGCTTCGGGCAACAACTTGGCTGACAGATGTCAATTGAGCCCACATACTATAAGTTGATCATGCTCTTTTCGATTTTTGACGCATGCTGTGGTAATTGTGACACTTTTCCTGACCAAAACAACCAGCATATAATGATGAAAGCGCAATATACTGGCATTGTTGTTGACACTATTTGTTGTTGGGACAATAATATTTAGCATCCTGTTGTGAACAAGCCAAGCTGCATCCGGAATTAGTTTTCTGCTCGAACTAATTTGGTTTATCGCATCGAATAAAAATCAGACTGTTGAATAAAGAAAAACATCTCAACATTGGTCTGAAGTGTGACGAAAGTTTTCAGAACTCAACAAAAGCATGTCGCTGTAACACATAGCAATAATTTTTTTGTGAACTGAGTTGCTGAAGAAGTATTTCTAATTGTCTCCAGTGAAGTTTGCATGCATTAAACCTGCATTACAAGCTTGAAAGAATATCAGGTGATAATTTTTTGTGTATTTAAGACAAAATAAAAAATTTAACAAACGTTATGTTATAAAAAATAGAACTATTAGGTCCGCTGAAAAACCAGAACTTGACTGCTTTTTGCCATAAAAAAATAAAACCGGAGAAGTATGTTAAAACCTGAGAAGATCAGTATAATTTTAATGATCTAAGGTGTAAAACTGCCCCTCGGTTGCCACTGTGATTGAAATAACAATGGTAAGCATTAACAATGATCATGCTATATAACTATAACACTTCAGTATTTGTCTTTTCAAGAACTTACTTGTTTGTATTGGTTGAAAATTCATTAAAAGCTGCAAAATTTATCCTAATTCTCCATTGATATGCATTTACTGACATCATATGTTTGTGAAGTTAAGCATTCTGATTCAAAGTTTCAAACAAGTAAATGTAGTTTTTTCAATCCTCTATTATAAATATTAATGCACTTTTTGAATTTGCCTGATTTCACTCCATCAGTAGAACTTAAAGTAATAACTGTGCTCAGAGAAGTTTTCTTTTGCAAAAGCATACTTTCTAAAAAATGAAGCTATTCAAAGACTACTTCAATTTTTGTTACATCACATCGGTAGCTGCTACATCAAAGATATATAGCTGTGGAGTTTCTGCATTAACTCTCCATGAAGAGATCAAAGTAAGAAGTTTCCGACGAACCAGCAAGGCCAATTATCAAGTAGCACCCCCTGCCCCCCTCCTTCTCCATATCTCAAATTAAGGTTCTCAGCTAGCTTTTTCTGCTGGTAGACAAATCAGCAAATATTTAGCAATGACCAAATAATTACAGCCAAAAACCTTCAGCTTTCAGTAACTCAGCCCTCGCAATTAATCAGGGTCACTCTCTATGAATCTTCACTTTCACCAGCCTGATCAAAATGAATGCTCACCTGAGCAATACGTAAGAGTAAACGTAGTAGTAGGCTACTGTCCACATCATGCCAAGCACTCACAAATGAATATTTTTGTCCATCTAATGAAATATGCAAAAACACTCTACTGATTGTTATATTTTAGATAATTTTTTGACACCGTAACTTTTCCAGTCTACTAAAAATGGTTGAAGTCTGTAACAACCCAGTTTGTTATGCACAAGGTTTTAAAACATTTTTGATACACTGAAGTTCTGTTGCAAACATTGCGTTATATCAATAAAAAAAACTGACAAAAACACAGCGGTAAATGGCTTAGTCAGTTTTTATTTTGTTTTGTATAAACATGTTTTCGTTTGAGCTAAAAATTGAGGTAGGCAAAGTTACCTGAAGTTCAACAATGACTGGTTTACAGTTGAAACTTAGCATTTGCATCCACAAGCATACATTTAGTGAACGTTGTAGTTTTAGGTTCAGTATTACTCTCACCAAATTTTAGTAGAAATATGAAAGTAAAAAATGCCACCAGAAAAAGGAACTATAGCCTAGCTACATGAATGTTTATTTCACACAAATTGTGGTCAATTTATGCTGACCACGTCAAACTTTTTCATTTGCCAGGAAATCATCCATTTTTTCAACAATCAACATGCTAAAATTTCATGATGCACTTTACACTATGCATAGTAAACCACTGATTGTGATCAGCTGGTGCAGTGACACAAGATCACAAAACTTAATAGAGTTTCATTCCTCCTGCATCACTAGTATGAATTTCATTACGACATACACAAACCAAATAAATATCGCATCAATCAACATCTTTTACCAATGACCACATAGTATCTATCATTGAGCATCTATAATTGTAATTGTAATAATGAGAGCTTTCGTTTTTACTTGGCTACCATGTAAAACGAATTGTTTCCTAATAAATTTTTTCTTGTGTTAAGAATAAAAAAATATAGTTCATTTCAATTGAAAGTGACAGTAGGTTCAAAAACAATTATTTGTGGTGATCCTAGTGACTAGAAAATAATGAGAGAGGTGATAAGTTCTCATTGGTCAAATGAAAATTTAAAGAAAATATTGCCATTTAGCACCCACCTAAACGTACGGTGGCCTTGTAAAATGTGTAAATATTTATGATCGTGTGGCCCAGGTTTTGTGCTGAATTAAAACCAAAAACAATAGGAACTAAAAAAATTTTCCATTCAACTGTTGTTTGAGAACTTCAGTGAGTTTACTGTGATCAGAGCAAATACACCTCTGTTTGGTAAGGGCTAGTGCTAGCTCTGTTATAAACTGCCAAGGCCTACGTTCAAACTTTGTCATATTTTAGAGAGCTCATGAGAGAGCATAACTCCTTACATTCATCACTATATGCAAGAAAAGCTTCTGGAGTATATTTAAATGCACAATATTTGGTTTCAGATGTAGTTTACAAAAGGGTTCCTACAACTCCTTTTGCATAAATACCTCAAAACCAATATTATAAATCAAATGGCTTCAGTAAAATCGGTCTAGGTCACAGTACATAATGCAGCGAGCAACTTTGGCGGGTTAATCACAGTTACACAGAATTGCTTTTCTCCTTCTTATCTCGGATAGCGTTGCAGTTCTGGCAAATCGAATTAACATCGTTTTATGAAATTCCACTCAAGTTTTTAGCGAGCAAAAAACAATTGGATGCCCACCCTTTGCATTCAATGAGTCGCATGAAAGATTCTTAAAAACCTGCTACAGGATTTTTTTCTATGAAACTGGAGATTAACACTTTCCAGAAACAGTAGATACCAAAATGTGACAGCCAGAAGAATAAAAAACTGCAATTTTCAGAACTGAAAAGGCCAGCTCCCTTAGCAAAATAATTGATGAATGTTGTACATACAATCGAAATTGTATGTAACGCACTTTACATGGCACCTTGGATAAAACTGATTACGTACAGCTGATGAGTTAAATATGCTTCAGCCACTAAGTGGCAGGTGGAAAAAATTGGGTAACTTTATTTTCAATTTTGGAGCAAAATATAATGATTATTAACATGGAGAAATTAATGGAAACTCTACACCTTACTTGGATGAATGCAAACTAAAATGGTGGAAAAACCGTATTTTAATTTGGTTGAAACTGGCTTCATAACGGAGTTTGTCATGAAAAGTAACGCAAAAAACTAAACAAATGAGCAAACAAGAAAGCAAATGCAGTAGCAAACACAAAGAAAACAGCAAAGCATGAAATAAACAAGTGACGAAACAGTCAGGAAACCAGAATGGAAGAAAAAGTGTTTAATTATTGCAAAGGAAGGCTCCACTAGTTTTTAAACTGAGCTCTACAAATTAGATGCCCCAATTTTACAGCTTATTTGTAATCTTTCGATAAACATTTTAGGCAATAATGAAAATCGCTTCTGGAGAAGAACTCTTTGCGATAAATAGCTTTTTGCAACCAATAAATAAAAAAATGGGAGATAAAAGTAGTTATATCAAAGAAAGAGCTCAGAAACAAATGCATTTTTAAATGATTAACAAACGAGGTAGTGCGCTAAACAGTAACAATAAAGTTGTTTAAAAAAAGTGCAAAAAAGGAGGGTCTTATTTGGCAAGTTACAGAAAAGTCTAGAAACACACCTTACAGGAAGTTACTTTAACTTTTTTAGTACTTTGGATTTTTATTTTAAAAATCAGCTCGCCAAAAAAATCAACATTCGTAAGCTAAGCTCCAGTACAACTTTAGCAACAGCAACTTTTCCCACCCACCTTTCACTCTGTATCATCCCTCCATCTACCGATGAGTAACCATAGAACAACCTATGTCTTTGTCTAAAATTCGCTGACTTGAATTCAACTTAACATTCTTGTGATTCTCATAGTTGATGCATTTACTCTTGGAGCACCAGCAATTATCTGCTACTAGTATCATGTCGATTTCAGAGGATGTATCGGACATTCTATTGTTTAACAATGAATAGAACTTTTCATTTACTACAAAAAAATAGGAAGACCTGCAAAACACATGATGCTGATTGCCACCACCATGAGGAAGAAAAATATTTATCATAAAACGAGCAAGTTTTTTGAAATTGTTAGCACACCAAGTGGAATATGGAACAACACCATTAGTCGATGAGCAAGCACGACCCATTTGTGTTCTTGTGCAGAGCTTTAGGCAAATACCACTGGGAGTTGAACACTAAGTAGAGAGTAAAGTGGCGGGAACCGTGGAAGGAGTGTTAGCAAACTCAATTGATTTGCCTGCACTCAAAGAACAGCTTCTCGGTTGGTGAAAAATGATGTAATTGTAAAAGACAGAATGATTATTTGAAGTGAAGCAACTTGCACACAAAATGAGTTTGGTAGCTAGGAAGCAACGGCCTAGAAATAGCTAAAGAGCTTTTACAACCAAAACATGTGAACATCCAAAACAAATGTATCTAATTCAGTAAACAGGTACATCAGTCTTGGGAAATAAAAAAAAGATAAAGAGTTTAACTTATTTGAAAACTTTAACTTTTGTTTTTGATCTTTCGATAGAATCTGATGACTCATCTCATACTACTATAGCTATTACATTGAATATACCTCGCAAAACATTGCACAGGCAACAAATAGTTAACATGCGGGCTTAGATGTATTTTCAGAAACAGGAAAAGTACTGGCTCGTGATTTTTCATATGTTCTTCACTGTTTTGTATAAAATTATTGACAGAAAAAAAATCTGAAATTTTTTTCAGATACTGTACCTATTTGATAATTTCAGCTTATGCAGTCATTTAATGATCCCATCCATTCTTTGTCATATCAACTAACCAAATTGGAAAATTTTGACATCTGGCAACAAGCTTCTTTAAGTTCCGTAATGTAATGTAATAACATGTATAGTCGGTTCACTGATCCACATTATTGAAGTCCTTGTGGCCATCAATTAATTAAGCTGATACTTTCAGGGTGTGATTTTGACGTAGCAGGCCTGCTACAACACTACCCCTCAACTATTTATAACTTGTCTTGCAGGAAATGTCATTAGCTTTGAAGGAATATTATTTTTGCTCAAACTTAGGGAACACTGATCCTAGGTTTTTTCTTGTTATTAAGCCTAAAACCTCACTGAGTATTTGCCATTGAAACAGCAATGTTTTGGTCACGGATCCGTTTTAAGTTCAACCATTAGTGTTAAAGTTCTCACCTCAGCATTACTTCCGCGTTTCATAAATCTCAAGTGCTAAATGCTTTTTGCCTCATTTATATGGTCGAAGTAATACTGACAGAAGGGAAAATACGATTGGCCTCTTTTCACCACATATGTCTCTTCAGGGCATTTTGCTGCTTACTTTAACTATGTAGAACTGTGTATAATAGAATGCTAAGATTTAATTAAAAGCTTAGTCTGTAATGGAGGGGAGGGGGGGGGGGGTTACCCATAGTGACAGGAAGTACTTGGTTCAGGCCAAGTACTTCCTGTAACCCTCCTTATAAACGACTAAGCTTTTACCTAACTATTTTCCTGTTTTACATAGTTCATTTTGTCAGGCACTACAGCTTTGTATCGATGCTATTAGTTATTCAGGATAGAATAAATGTGTACTACTCGACAGCACAGAGTTGCATGTTTGAGCCATATCGAATAAAAGACTCCTATAACTACCTAGTTTATTTCATAACACTGCCTAAACAAGGTCCCATACCTTGAAGAAATCCGGGAAACAGGAGACGACAACTCTTCTATGTCAGAGACCATGAATGGTATGCCAGATGACACCAAGCTGTACTAGAAACCCCAGCCACAGGAAGTGTTTCATTAGCACAATTAGTGCTAATGACTTACAGAGCTTCTCTAAAAACCGTGCCTACCTAGTCAAAATTGCTTACACCCTAAACCCCTTCCCAATCGCTACCTGCTCTAGGTCACAGTGAGTGTCTCCTGAAACTCACCTCAGTCCCTTGGCCTTTGCCAAAAAAAACGCAGACCATGAAGTCTGTCCAGAACACTATGAATATGCTAGGAAATGTTTCAACAAAAATGAGAAGTATTGAAACCAAATCGGATATTATTTTAACTTTGTCATGCTTGTATGGTTTGCAAGTAAAAAAGTTTTCCTGAGCGTGGGTAGCATTGTGAAATTTCTCTTGTTTGTTGCTTTCTTAGTCAGTGACAGATAGTCACTGATGGAACAGAGCATGTTGAGAAACTCAGTACACTTAAAAGTTGTCACACCAGCACACCCACCTCTTGCACCTGCATCTTGCAGAAAGATAGCTACGATCTATCAACAAAAATCACTTCAGGTTAAACAGGCTAGCAGAAAAGTAGTGTGTATAATGCTACACAGTTGCTGGCCAGTGCACCTAGGAACATACCATGATGCTCATGTAGTTACACAAAAAGCAAAAATAATTTTCCTGCTAAAACTAAAGCTATCAGCCTTGCATGATACATAGTATGAAACGTAAGGAGCTAAGCCTAGAGACAAAAAACAGAGATTACCTTTTGAGTTACAGCTATTGACTCCAGCTATTTATCCATGTGCTTGTGTTTGTAAATGTTTTGTAATAGATTCTGGTCTTGACAACTATACAGAATGCTATTAAACTCAATTCATCTACCTTTCTCCAGAGGGACACCACCGTAGTGGTCAGCGCCACTTAGATGATGAACTTTAGCTACTGGTGGGCACCCATGGATCAGACATACTAGTCCATGTAAATTGGTGAAAATGAGTGTATTTATCACAAGACAGCCCTAGGGAGGCTTTTCTCTAGAGTGAAAGCATAAACAATGCATGACAGAATATGTATAATGCGAGGCAATGGATTTAAGGAGATGAACCTATTATAGGCAAAACCAAAGGAAGCGGTTGGCCTAAATATGATGCAGCCAATCACAGGTACAATAAGTAGCACTAACAAAAGAGACCATGTGGATATATCTATAGTGACAAACAGCAATGAAGTCCATAAGATTAAACATGAGAGACGCCTAGTGGCAAGTGGGCGGAGTCTAAAAGCCAGTAAAATGTGTGAAAGTTGTATTTTCTTGACTAAAGAATTCTAGATTGTTCATTCAGGAGATTTATCGCAGAACTGAATACTTTAATTTATCATTAGCTTAGCGAACATAAAACGTGAATGCTCAAAATATATTTTGATATTTATGAACACAAAAAGTATTTGGAAATACTAATCTCTAGCTTTATATTGTGATCAGATATTATTCAAATTGAAGCAAGTGCCTGTGAAGTACATTAGTTTTATTGCATTTTTAGTATTTACAATATTGAGTTCAATGTCTTCTCCATCATTGCTTTCAATTCAAAACATCCGCATGTTTTTTTCCTTGTTTGTATCCATTTTTTTATCTTTGCAAACTTACATGTACGTACCCACCAACAATCTTCATGTTAAAGAGTGTTTGTTTGTTTGTTTGTTTGTTTGTTTATTCCTCATAAGACATGATATAAAAAAGTACATAAACACGGAGATAGGTGCAATGAGAGCCCATGTGCGCAATAGCATGGCTAGTCAAGGCGCAGGGCTAAATTGCAGTCAACAGTTAACACTCGCTTTAGGGGCAGAGACTACTCCAGCGAGTCCAGCAGGTGTTGCTTCAAGCTTGCTTTAAAAGCTTTTTCACTGGCCATCCTCCGATATCTCAATGGTAGCGAGTTCCATGCCACCGACATCCGATAGGTGACCCGCCTCTGCCCACACACGGTTGTGGCATGTGGAACAGGTAAGACCATGTCAGAGTTACGAGTAGTGTAAAAGGGTGTAGAAGGAGGTGTACTAATAAACTTGGAATGAGCGAGAAGGCAAATTCTAAATAAATATAAGGAGCTGATGGGTAAAACTTTTGCTTTTTTGAATAATGGAGATGACGGGTGTTGGGGGTTTTTGTGGTAAATTACACGTAAGAGACGCTTCTGAATTGTGAGCAATTTATTTAAGTGGGTTTTGGGAGCATTGCCCCATGCCTCAATGCAATAAACTAGATTGCTGTTTATTAAGCTATTATAGAGTAGCAGGAGGGTCTTTTCAGGCATGCAAGTCGATGCTTGGTATATAATACCCAAGCTTTGACGAAGCTTGGATCTTAAGTTCTCAATATGTTTAGCCCAATTTAATGTGGAATCTATTGTAATACCTAAAAATTTAATTGAGTCTGCCATTTTCAAGCTGTTATTATTAACAATCACATCTTTCATAAATTGAAAACGATTTTGAGGGTTTTTTATTACAATATAATTTGTCTTGTCAACATTTAGCGTTAGTTTATTAACATCACACCAAGTTTTAACTTTTTAAAGTCCATTATTTACTAACGCAATCTCATCATTTAAGTTTTTTGAAGTATAAAACAAGTTTGTGTCGTCTGCAAACAAGATAGTTTTAAAAGTACCAGCGCTAAACATCAAGTCGTTTATATATAATAAAAAAAGAGTTGGTCCTAAAATTGACCCTTGAGGAACTCCACATGTCACTGGCAATGGAGTTGACCATACATTGTCTAACTCTACTGACTGTGACCTATCTGTTAAATAGCTTTTAAAGAGATTCTGGGAGCTCTGCGAAAATTTTAAATGTTTCATTTTAGATATCAAAATTTTATGATCAATGGTGTCGAACGCTTTTGAGAAGTCAATAAATACTCCCAATATGGAGAGACTTTTATTTAAAGCGTTAAATGCATTGTCAGAAAAATCAATCAAGGCTTCCCTTGTGCCCTTTCTCTTTTGTAATCCATATTGGTTCAGTGACAAAATATTATTTGAATCAAGATGTAAATGCATCTGGGTGTTTATTATGCGTTCAAATATTTTAGAGTAAATTGGCAAAATTGAGATTGGACGATAATTACTACAAGATAGTTTACTTCCTTTGTTTTTATATATTGGGAGTACTTTTGCAGCCTTCATTTTAATGGGTACACAGCAGTTTTTAAAACAGAGATTTATGATGTAGGTTAATGGAGGTGCAATGTATTGGGCGCATGATTTTACTAGTTTTGCTGGTACACCATCCAATCCTTCAGCTTTTCTCTCATTTAGGTTATTTATCTCTTTGATTACAACTGTTTGATCAACTTCGGATATACTAAAAACACTAAGATCTCTGTCAGGTGGAGCTAAGTCCTCAGATTTTAATAAATTAGGCGTGATAGCATCTGCAAGCTTGGGCCCAATATGTGTGAAGTAGTTATTAAATTCAGTGGCTATTTGTGTCTTATCAGCTATTAACTCCGATGTTGAGGAGTTTGCTATTTTTTGTAATTTGTAGTATCCACTGAGAACTTGAACTATGCATTGTGATCTTGTATCACCATATAAATCAGTTTCTCTATACATTTTCAAATGGGATTTACAGCCAACTTGCAACTACATGTACCTACCTCATGGTAGTTTTGCACTTGATGAAGCCCTGGTTTCCTTGTCCCTTCCCTGACTAGTTACTATAAATGTATCGAAATCTAGACCTTACTTGTAATAAGCACATAGACTGTAGACAATTCTTTGTCTGGAAGACAGAATCAGAGAAAACGACTAATATCGTGGGTAGGTGTCAGCAGGCATGTTTGATTTATTTAAATAAGAGATATAGTGGAGTTTAGTATCACAGGGAAACCCTACGTTTTGCTTTATTTCCTATAAAACTAATTGGTGTATGCAGATTGCAATGTATGTAGATGCTCAAAGCTTCAATAGAGACTTTAATTTTTTTCTTAACTAGAACGCGATAGTATTTTAACTACTTAAGTGTAATTTTTGTGATTGGCACAAAACCCTATGTAGCTCCTTGTGGAGTTATTACGAATTGAGATATTCTTCCAACAAACCTTTTCTCTAGATGTGTGGATTCGGCTCCTTAAAATGCGCTTTCTCCCATTGCCTAGTTGAGCAGAGGGAAAGTGCTATTATTTCCCCAGCTGTTGATTTCGGCAAGTTTGCAAAAGTGAGCAATGAACTAATCATCACATGAGCCTGCATGTTTTGATGTTTAAAAGAAAGAAAAGGCAACATGTTGAACAATGCAGTCTGTCTGCCCGCATTCTGTGCCCATTAAGACGCCAGCATAACTGTGGTTTGTCACTACCCTGGTTTACAAAAAGCCACTTGGTCAATGTGGTTCTCACGTTAAAAGAGGACAACAAACGGTGAGAGTTTAGGGTTTATGGGTGTTGATGAGGGGTGTGGAAAGTTTTGGAATGCATTCAGGAATTGTAGGGGTGAGTGGAGAAAGGCTTTTGAGGGCTAAATAGAGAACATGGAAAAGGTTTCAAAGGGGATACGATATGAATACCAAAGGAACTAACATAAGTGAGGCGAAACCCCCTCCTCTTAGTTGACTCAGTTAGAAGATCCGATCCCATTGTTGTTACCAGTGTGAAGAATTTTGTGGCAGCTCCACCTAACAAAACGACATTACTTCCAAAATGGGGTAATTATGGTGGCAAGTGAGACTGATTAAGAAATTGGTTAAACTCAGTGACCAGGGAGTTTACCGCCATTTGATCGACCAAGTATTGGAGGTTTCCTCTTCAAAATTTACAGCTATCAAAGGCCTATGGGTCCTAATTGGGCTAACACAGTATAAAATAGTCTCTCGACTACATAAATAGGGGCTCAACACACAGCTCAAAGTTACAGATATGATGTTTACTCACTTGTAATACACAAAAAACGCAGGCTATTGAGAATGACTCTAAAGGCTGCTCCACACGACAACGAAACGAGGACGAAACGTCAAATTAATTTCGTAACGAATATAAATTTGCCCAACGAAAGCCCTACCGTCACTTCGGTAGCGTTACGGTGACGTTTCGTCCAGACCTAGCAGTGCTTGGTTGGCATTTTTTCGTTAGTCGATCATTGGTCAAAAGTCTTTTCTGCATTTTGCTATTGGCCACACAAGGCGTAACTTCATTGGTCCATGTTGCGTTAGTGGCGCTAAACACAGCACATGTTACTAAAATTTATTATTATAATAATTTTAATAATTATTATTACTACTACTACTAGTAGCATTATATTAAATACTACCATTGGCTGGCAGTTGTTTATTATTATTGTTATTAAATTTGCCTAATGATGTTATTATTATAATAAAAATTATTAGAATTATTAAAGTAATTATTATTACAGTACAGTTAATTAATTTTTTAATAAAAATTGGGCCTACTGCAACAAAATAACAAATGATTCATCATCATCATCATCATCATCATCATCATCATCATCATCATCATCATTATTATTTATTATTATTAGAAGGAATTAAAAAGAGCCTAGCACTTATAAAATTACTAGTCTGGTGAGTGAGTAATAATGATAACCAGTTGATAAAGAATTAAGTTTACTCACCAATAAATTAACTAAATGCGAATATCTGGAAGCTGTCCGTACAGAAGAACTACTAGTATTGAATACTACTATTGTTATGATTGGCGGCAGTTGTTATTACAATTCGTCTATTGTCATTGGCTGGCAGTTGTTTGTCGTTGATCGGCTACATGCAGTTTCGTTCGCGTGTGAAGCAAATTTCGTTAACAATGCACCGAAACGAAAAACTTTTCGTTTCGGCCAGTTCGTTTCGTCCTCGTTTCGTTGCCGTGTGGAGCAGCCTTAAGTCGTTACTACTAGTTGTGGGGGCAATCCAAATTTCCAAGTATGACCCTACAAAGTGTATCACTTCTATGTGAGGCAGCTACCAATCAAACTAAATTTTTTGAACAACACAATCAATCAAAATTTATACATAAATAATTATTAACCCATAACTAATTTAGCTGTAGGGCTAGGTTTCACTTTGTCGGGAATTTTTATTGCTTTTATAAGTTCATCAACCATCTCAAAGCCTGCATTTCATATGCATGCTATGTAGTCCATGTTTGTCTGTTAAGAAACCACCCGGGAAACTTGTCAATAAGCTCTAAGTCTGTTACATTTATGTAGGGATTTATCAAACAATTGTTTTGGACTTTTATTCCAATTGTTGGTATCCAATATTTTGCACTTCACTCACTGCAATCAATTGTGAATAGCCTGGAGTGAACTAAGACCAATCTTGAAGTTTACACTAGCCATTAAAAGCAAGATTGTAAAAACACTCAGTGGAGAAAAGCTGCTGGCTGTTCAATATGATATACCCTAAATATCGAAAGAAAAGATGGTGCTGAATAACAATACTAGTCCATGGGGAAATTTAACCTGTAATGAGGTTTATTACTAGTCTAATTTGCTCACGGAAGAAGTTGTTGAGAGCCAATAATAACTTTTCAAAAGATAATGTCACCCCTCAAAATCACACCTATAAAGTGATAATGGGAGAGGAGTTAAAGACAGATGGAGGATGGGACTTTAGGTTTAAACCCACATCTCAGCACTCCCCTTTCCCAGCAAATCAACTACAGCTTGCATTTAGCCAATACCGAATTTATACGTAGTCTCAGAAACTCTAATCTTGTTTGTGCCCAAAACTAATTGGTAGTCACAATGTTCTAGTAGAGTAAGCTTTTAAACCATCGCTTGCGTTCCAAGTGGAAGAAGTTTCAAGTGAGTAAATGCTGCCCGACCTGCAGTATAGTTTTTCACTATTGGATGCGACTAGGCAACTGGATAATACAAACCATGCTATACCAAATAGTGCCGTATTACACTATAGGTTACTTGGGAAACAGACAAAGCGAGATTTAGCTTTGATCTCTTTCTAACCGTTCATACTCCAGGCCCCCTTCTTATAAAAACAAAACTTGTGGTGGAGATACCTCTGATATCTCAGCAAAGTAAAGGCAAAATTATGCCCAGAAGATGTCAGTACCACAGTTTTGCATCTGTTCCAATTAGACTGTCCAAATCAGGCCAGTTGCATCCTACTCGAAAAGCTGTCAGGAAAGCCTTTTGTGAATGCTAATCGATGTAGGGTATACTGCTAGTTTTCTTGACAAACATGTAATATACAATATTCTACCACTCCCCTTTGCCGTAGGAAATTGGATCTGGTATTTTTTGTAGCCAATGGCATTCCAAAATATTGATATGCTATTTTACACCTGCCGTTTTGACATATAAAACAAAAAAGCAATTTTTTGAAGGTAATTGTTTGATCAAACTTGGGTAAGCTTGAATTTTTGTTTCAGTTTCATGTGCCCAGAGGATTTTTCATGAATCCGTTGCAAACTCAGAATTTTTATCTCAGTTTCCCACATAAGTTTTAATGTTTTGTTTCTGCCTAAAACATTACAACCAGGCAGGATGAACGTGGACATATATACGAATTATCATCCAATTTATGAGATTACTACCAGAGTCTTTCAATTTAAATGATTTATGTGCTGAGTTTTATTTTCAGACCATAAAAATAAAACAGTAATTACAATAGCTATTGATTGAACACTTTTGTACTTGTGTTATGACTACAAATTCTATGCCCCCCACATGCCCAAGATACAAGCACATGCTACATGAAATGATCCATCAAGTAGGAAACCGCAGAAACAAACATCAAAGTCTAATTAATTTATGATGTATACATTTTTCCATACTTTTGTAACATTCTAAGAGAGGGTCCTCAAAGCTGAATTGTTAAATACATAGCTTTGCTATTGCTGTCTTGAATTCAGTACGTATATTCGTCCTCCGCTATGAAAGATTCACCTATTACTACGATTATAGTTATTGTTGCAGTTAGATTTATTATTACTTTTATTCTTATTGTAGCAGAGTTGTGTCCTCTACCACCAAAACAATGGCAGTCACTCCCTGTTTACCTCCTGTACACCTCCTCTAATCTCCAATACTTCAGGTTCCATACAAAAGTAGCCGTAAGCAACTCCACACGGTCCACTACCCAGACAAACTACACAATAGTTAACTCGAATAAAAAGTTAATTTACTGATTCTGTATAGCAATACATAAGTGAGACTTAAGCACAATCCAGAAGACTTTTGACAAACACAACATCCAGCGACCCTTTCCATAAGATGTTGCGAGGGACTCTCACATCCTAAATAGGGGTGAGCTGATTACAAAAGATAGTACCAGCACATAGCAAATCATTATACGCAGTACAAAAATCACAAATGCAACAATTCAATAAAGACAGTGAGCACATGGCAAAACAGTTGTGGGCTGTTACCCTGCTCTCCTGTGGGTAGTAGAAACTTTTGACTCCTTATAAAGTACTCTACGTCCTTGGTCTATGTTCCTATAATTTCCAGCTCATTAAATGAACTTCTAGTGGTGGGTATACAACTAAAGTGGTCTTAGGCTTTTCTTTTCGACTATGTTTATACTGGGCTGGCATCCTGGCCCGAGGTAACCTGGGTAGGTCCTCTATAGCATACACCCCAGATACATAGTCTATACTTGCTTGCAGTAGACCCGAGATAGCCAGTATCCTCAACCGGGGTAAAGTCTTCTATGTTATAAATGGGGAACCCCTGATCTACTTAAAACTGGTTCTAAGAGGTAGGGATGGGGTTGAAAGGTAATTCAAGGTATGGAGAGGGTGGGGGAATGGTGTCAAGACATTCTGTTTAATGAAATCCACCAACAGTATCTTGATTATTATCTGTATCAGCGCAACCATTGCCGCTATCGGTACCATCACCATAATCGCGGTCATTGCTTTCATCGCCGTCATCATTCTTATCAGTGTCGGTGTTGTTTATTTAGTGGATCATTAAAATTTATTACATGTCATAATGGTATTGACGGTGATAATAATAATAATAATAATAATAATAATAATAATAATAATAATAATAATAATAATAATAATAATAATAATAATAATAATAATAATAATAATAATAATAATAATAATAATAATAATAATAATAATAATAATAATAATAATAATAATAATAATAATAATAATAATAATAATAATAATAATAATAATAATAATAATAATAATAATAATAATAATAATAATAATAATAATAATAATAATAATAATAATAATAATAATAATAATAATAATAATAATAATAATAATAATAATAATAATAATAATAATAATAATAATAATAATAATAATAATAATAATAATAATAATAATAATAATAATAATAATAATAATAATAATAATAATAATAATAATAATAATAATAATAATAATAATAATAATAATAATAATAATAATAATAATAATAATAATAATAATAATAATAATAATAATAATAATAATAATAATAATAATAATAATAATAATAATAATAATAATAATAATAATAATAATAATAATAATAATAATAATAATAATAATAATAATAATAATAATAATAATAATAATAATAATAATAATAATAATAATAATAATAATAATAATAATAATAATAATAATAATAATAATAATAATAATAATAATAATAATAATAATAATAATAATAATAATAATAATAATAATAATAATAATAATAATAATAATAATAATAATAATAATAATAATAATAATAATAATAATAATAATAATAATAATAATAATAATAATAATAATAATAATAATAATAATAATAATAATAATAATAATAATAATAATAATAATAATAATAATAATAATAATAATAATAATAATAATAATAATAATAATAATAATAATAATAATAATAATAATAATAATAATAATAATAATAATAATAATAATAATAATAATAATAATAATAATAATAATAATAATAATAATAATAATAATAATAATAATAATAATAATAATAATAATAATAATAATAATAATAATAATAATAATAATAATAATAATAATAATAATAATAATAATAATAATAATAATTGACGATTGATTATCAATGATTGATGATAGATGATTGATTATCAATGATCGACGATCGGTGACGATGATGTTGATGACGATGACGATCACGATGATTATGACAATGACAGCTGCAACGGCGTCGACATCGATGACATCAATGAGGGTGATGATGATGATGTTGGTGTTAGTGATGGCAAAAATGCGAATGAAAATGATAATGAAAATGATTGCAATATTGCTATTGATACTGTTATTGATAATGATGTTGACAATAAAAATGATAGTGATAATGGTATTAATAATGGTAATGGTTATGGTAGTGCGAATGGTATTTGTACTGGTAGTGGTAGCGGCAGTGGTACTGGCAGCAATACCGACAGCAGGAATTTGGAATTGGTGGCAACGGTGACGATAAAGAGGATTATGATGTTGATAACGAGAATGATAATGATGATAATAATTATAATTACAATAATAAAAAATAATAGTAATAATAACTATGATGGCGGTGTTGACAGGGGTGACGGCGGTGAATGTGTTGACGGCAGTGATGGCGGTGATGGCGGTGACGGCAGTGACGGCGTTGACGGCAGTGACTTCACTGACGGCATTGACGGAGGTGACGTCGTTGACGTCGTTGCCGGCAGCGATTTCGGTAACGGCTTTGAGGGCAGTGACAGCAACTGCAATGGCGGCGGCGATGGTGGCAGCAGCGGTGGTGGCAATGGCTGTGATGGTAATGATCGTGATACTAACATCAATAACAGTAACAATAATAAGAATTTACCGATAATAATTATATTAATAATAATTAGAATAATAATATTTATTATTATTATCCTTTATTTTTAATAAATCTAGCTACTAGTACTATTACTACTACCGGTACCACCACCGCTGCTGCTACTAAAAATACTACTGGTGCTGCAGTTGAAGCTGCTGCTCTTGCGGCTGCAGCTGCTGTTGTTGTTGCGATAATTGTTGATTGTTGTTTCACAATTATCAAATAGCTCATGATAATAATAAAATTGTGGTGAAATTATTACATTTGTCTCAATAATTTATAAACATTGCATAGAAAGAGCAATTTTCATGTTATTATTTTACTTGATTTTATGACCAGTTGTTGCGGCTCACAAATATTTTCCGTGCTTTTATTTAAGAATTATGACTAACTGACTATCACTTTTGTTGGTATTCATAGTATACTAGTTTTTAAAGCCAAGGATATCTTGTCGGTACGGATAATTATTGTATAGAAAACTTTCATTTTCTGTTTCATCTCTTTTTATGCATTATTTACAATTTTCTTGTAGCAATTTTTAGTGATTATTGACAATAAGATGGATAGAAATTATTGATGCAACTGTTATTCACATTTTCACTATTTTGTTACTACTGTATGGTCTGGACAGAAACATAAAGAAATGAGCCATTGGTATCAGCCGCTGCATGAAGTCCATTTAGAAACAACAAATGTATTAAACAATCAATAGAACTGCAAAGATCCATTTTACATACATCTCCTTTTTCATCATCATAAAATCGCTTACAGATTTATCTGGTCAAAAGCCAAATTGCGCAAAGTCAGTGGTATCAATTTAAATTTCAGCATAAGCTGTACCCATGGAGCAACAGTTTTTTCACAGATTCCTCGTGTTCTTATTAAACATCTAAATTTCAATTGCATGACACTGGAAGCACATAGATCTGATTAATTTTTCTCTTGAAAAAATACAATGCAGCAACAAACTCTATCTAGAATATTTAATTATCAAAGCTCAACATCAGCAAGAAGTAATGATGATGAAAATTGCAGAAATTGTGACCAAAAAATTACCCCTGTTTTTTGCCAATTATTTTTTTTCTTTTGAGTTATTTTACTCTTCAAACTGTTCTCTCAGAGATTTCAGAGATAACTTGCTGATTGCTCGAAGCCTCTAGTGAAAGAACTCGCGTGAGTGAGAACATTTTTTGACAAAGACACAGCATTTCACAACGCTCCAGACATACACTCCAGTAGTTTCTATGAGTAGTAATAAAGGAGCAGATCTCTGCCATGGAGTCTAAGGAGAAGGTTCTCATGGTTCATGTAAAGTGTGCACCAGTTACCATGAGAACCTGTGAGGTACCTTTTTGTGTGCACAAGTTGTTCAGAATGTATGTTAATTTTATAGTGTTGAATGATGATTAATACATTGTATGGTGTGTTGGATGTTCTGGAGGTTCTTCTGGGGTTCTCCTGGTCCATTGGGTGCCTTTTTGTGTGCACCAGGTGTTTAGAATATTTTATTTATTAGTATCTATTGGTGTGGTATGTTGATTTATCCTCCGGTGCCTTGTTGTGTGCACCAGGTGTTTTGAATGGTGTGATGTTGATTTAGACATGGGTTTGTACGATGTTAGATTGGGGGGTTTGAGTATTGTATAGAAATGAAGCGGTTGTATTATGTTTATTTGAGTAAAAAAACGGTAATGGTGAATGTAATAAAGTATATAATAATAGTGTATGAAGTGAATGCAATGAAATAAAGTGTAATAAATTAAAAAGTGTAGTATGAAAGACTATAAAAACTTTTTAATTAGTGAAAATATTTAACGACATTGCAAGAAACATTGTCACATTCAGGATGAATGGTGATGAGAAGATTTTTTTTCATTTTTTCATCATTATGTATATACAAAAGAAAACCAATAAATATTCGTTAAAATTTACAGTATTTGATATTTGGGAAACATTTTTAATAGAAAGTAATATATATATATTTGTTAGTATATAATTTGAGTAATACTTTTTGCTTAATCTTGGATGACAATAGAGTTTTTTGTTTAGTTTTCTCGTGATCAACTCTGTCTTTGGATATCTAAAACAAAAAATTACTCGGTGTATAAGTTATTTCATCTAATTTGAGTTGAAGTATTAGTTACATTGGTTGGATTATAGTAAAGAGAAAAGAGAAATCACTCACCGAGTTGTATTGTCCGTCTTGAACACTTTGAGCACCACTTCTGTGTGGCACTGGAGATTCTTTCACAAAGCTTGAAGTAAAATTTCCTACTGAAAGCTGTAAGATATTGTTTTCGGCAATCTCATCTGGAATAAAGTATTGCATCTGTTCAGTTTCATCAAGTTTGCCGGATATGTTTTGAGCTATTTCCATAGCTTTCATTTGGGTGAAGGCGATGATATCATGATGAAGATGTCCAAATCCACTGACTTCTCGATTTCGTAAAAGGATAACTCCTGTTCCAATTCGTTTTATGTCAGCAGCGTGTTTTTCAGGTATGTAATTGTCAATCGTCAATCCGTCTCATTGCAAACATCTGTAATTCACCAGTAGAGGATTCATTACCGTTTCCCCGTTAGATAATGTTAAATGGTGAGTTGCTTGAGGAGATTCAAAACTGATTACGTTACATACAGAAAATGGAGAGAGAGTTGCGATATGAACCATGTTGGGAAACTGAATAGGTGTTTTGTTTCTTATTATCCTAGTTACTTGCTTAGTGCCTTCAACAGAAATATTAGGTGGAAATCTGATTGGATGAAAGATCGGACACTTTTCATGATCGAATTCCATGAAAATCACCAGTCTTGTTACATCGAGTTTTAGTGGAGCTAAGTTGTCATATTCATATTTTTCATAAGAGATCTAACTCTTCATCTGCTACCAAATGTTTGGACATTGTAGTGGATAATGCATAAGTTTGTATAGACCTCCTCAGCTGGTGTTTCAATGTACGCTATCTCCATAAGCGATGGTATTGGACTTAGTTGAAGTGGTTGAAACCTTCCAATCGTTGTTCGTTTATTGATATGGCAAGAGTTGAGCATACTAGCGGCATTTTTTGATAAGCAGGAAAGATTTTAATTAGAAGGTTCTCGCAGAGTTAATCCGTAGTGATTTGTTTCACGTTTTATTTTAGTATCTTCCTTGTTATAGCCGAATCAGGTGGTATGTTTTCTTTCTCATCAGGATATGATTCGAATGTTGGGAGGTGTTTTGATCTCTGGCCTTCATCCATATTCATAGTATTGAGTGAGAAGTTGAACTGGAAACTAAACAAAAAAGCTAGATAATAGATTAGTCATTATAAAAATTATTTTTTAAAAACTAACCAAGTGCTCTTAATAATAAATGGTTAAAATCCTAAAGTTAACTCTCTGAAACTTCGAAGTGAAACTAATTGATTTTTATCAATAAGTGTTGAATGATTATTTGTTAGATCTAACCTTATTGATGAGAGTTTTTCTACTCCTGTCAAGTAATTGTAGTAGTTGCTATGAAGATGCCGTTGGAGTGAATGATTCTAGTGTAAAAACAGTGATTCTTATAGAGCCAAAGTTGCACTGATTGACCTAGTCAGACTTCCTTTTTAGATGCAAAATATTGTATTATTTGCGCGAAAAATGTTGTTTTGTCGCACGAAAATCTATTTATTTTATACATTGAGATATTTACACCCAAAAATCTTTTCTCTGTAAAAAACTCAATATATATATATATATATATATATATATATATTATAAAGGGTTTTTGCGTGAATAATGCTGACTTTTTGCGCAAATAATGTTTTATTTCGTGGCTTTTTTCCACCCAAAAAAATGTGTTTTTTTTTGTGCAAAGAAATGCGTTTTTTTGCTCAAAAAAGATTTTTTTTTAGAATAAAAATGTTGGTTTTTTTTGCGAAGAAAACCCATTTATATTATGAAGGGTTTTTGCGCAAATAATGTTTGATTTTTCAGACAACAAAACTTCGTATTTCCTCGCGCAGAAAATGATTTTTTCCCCCCGAAAAAAGATTTTTGTTTCAGACAGAAAAGGTTTTTTTTGCGCGAAAACTTGTATATGTTATAAAGAGTTTTCGGGCGAATAATGTTTGATTTCAGACAAAATGTTTTTGTAATTCCTCGTGTGGAGAATGGTTTTGTTCCACTCGAAAAAAAAGGATTTTTCTCGTGCCAAAAAATGCGTTTTTTGCTTAAAAAAAATGTTGTTTTTCAGACAGAAAATTTTGGTTTTTCCATGCAAAAACCTGTATATATTATAAAAGGTTTTCGCGCAAATATCTTTTCATTCTAAACCAAAAAAAGTTTTTGTTTTTCTTGTGTTATAAAGAAAATTTTCCAAGAGAAAAGATGTGTTTTTCGCGCGAAAAAATTTAATTTTTTCGTGCAAACAAAATATTTTTTCAGGCGATAAAATGTAAACAATTCTCGCCGAATAATGTTTTTGGTTAGAAACAAATTTTTGTTTTTTTTTGAGCAAAAATAGTTTTTTTCATGCACAAAATGTGCGAAAAATGATGGGTTTCCGCATGAAAGTGTGTTGCGGAACTTGAGTACATTATTAAGGGTTTTCGAACGAATAATGATTTTTTCGGATAAAAAACTTTGTTTTTCGCGCAAAAAAGTACGCTTTCTCCTTTTTGCGAAAATGTATTTTGTTTTAAAATAAAAAACTGTGTGTTTTCGCGCTGAAAGGATTTCTACGTGAATAAAGTTTTTCAGACAAAAAAATTGTTTCTTCGCGCGAAAACATGTGTTTTTTCAGCGTGGAAAATACTGTATATCATGAAAGATTTTCGCGCGAAATTTTTTTTTTCACATTTGTTACATCATTTTTTTGCTCAAATGAACAAGCTTATGGAATTTCTTATATGATATAAAAAACTTTTCGCGCTAGAATTCCCATTGGTTTCAGGTCATGTCAATCGGTGCAGCTTTAGCTATTTAAGAGCCAAGGCCATTACACAGAAAGCATCCACTTCAACAACATCGTCTGAAGGAATAGCATCTACTACACCATCTACTGCAACTACTAGGATAATTCTCTGTATTAAGGTGAGAAATAATAATTAATTAATTAGTGCTAGTTGAAAAACTTGGCTAAATGCTCTCTATGCAATATTATGCAAGTTTAAAAACTATTTGTTTATGTGCTTCCAAATGTCAGGTGTTAACTTTGGTAACATGTTTTGTTATTATTATTGTAGGATTCTAAATGAGAATTAGCTTCTTCTTCACCAGGATTGAAAAGGATTTAGCTAACATTCAAACTACTAGACACAACATTCATGTAATTTAAGGAAAAAAAGTCTTCATTTATAGCGTAAGTCTTTATAACCGTTTCAATTGTAATTGATTCAAATGTACAATGGAAAACTTAAATTCAAGTTAATTTTTTTAGTTTTTGTGTCTGCTTCATATTATCAGTTTTTTTTTAGAATAACAATTAACGAAGATGAGAGGAGAAGAACAGTTATCAACAAAATTTCCATCTTGAGTAATAACTGAAAAGTTACTACTTGTTGTTTTCTACGGTGTGAACAACAAGACAATGTTGTATAAAAACTCATGCGTTGTGCATCAAACAACAAATGTGTAGCGAATGTCATCCACAAATGAAAAAGAATATGAAAAAAAGTCGAAGTTAATTTGAAAACACTGAGAATTCTATCGAATGGAAAGATGATATTTTACTCGATACTAACTCGTTGTTTTCACAATGCTCTTTTCCCGATATTAATGCAACAGCTTATGTTGTTGTAACTTATCTGGTTAATCATTGTAGTCTTTTTTCATAAGAATTACAAAAAAAATATCGCCGAGCTTCCCCAAATGACTTTTTCAAGTTCATTTACGATAAGCTCTCTTTATATGAAACTGCCCAACAAGTTATCACTCAAGAACTTGAACATATATCCGAGCAAGCTTCTACACATATCCTGGCCATTCGCACTATACGCAGAGGAATACGCAGATATCGCCAGCATGCGGGCAACCCACACCCAGTTCCCCAGACCCGTGAGGAGATTTTCATTCCTGATGAATACAAAGTAACATCACGTGGAGAAGATTTTTTACTGTATGATGGGGGTGATGATGAAAACCGTATACTACTCTTTTCGACACACAGAAATCTCCAGGTTCTCGAAACTTCATCTCACTGGTTCTGTGATGGTACATTCAAGGTTGTCCCAAATGTCTTCTATCAGCTATTCACAATCCATGCACTTACTGCAGATCACATTCTACCCTGTGTGTATGCTCTACTACCCAACAGACAGCAAACAACATACGAAAATCTGTTTCGACAGGTGAAAGCATTGAACCCAAAACTATCTCCCACGTCCATAATGCTAGACTTTGAAAATGCTATTAAAAATGCACTTCACACTGTATTCCCCGATACTACAATACAAGAGTGCTTTTATCACCTATCACAGGCAATCTATTTCTAAACGCTAGTGAAAACTTTTACACTGACCCCATTGATGATTGTATTGATGGAGTTATGGAAAGAGATGATGTCTTATTCTTATCACCTTTCAAAAGGAGTATATGATATACAGATGCAAATGACAATAACTGCATGAGACTCTACCCCTCTGACTTTCTGTATTGTGGTTTTCTCATTCCTTGAAATGCCTTTTGGATTTGCAAGGGTCAATCCTCTACAAATGAATCATCTTGTAGTACTCCAACAAAATACAGCCCAAATGGAGAGGAATGTGTGATGCGAGTTAAAAATGGTACGGAAGGTCTTACCCAAAATGCAAATCTATTTTGGAATGGAGAATTGTGCGCATTTGACTGCAAATTCTCACATCTGATCTGCCCACTAACAGAAGAATTTGAGACATTCAACTTTGCATGCACGAGATGCAATCGTTCGATCAACATCGAACCAACTACCATCATCGCTGATGTTGACGGTGTTAAAGGTGCGAATTTATCGTTTTCGAGTTTTGTAAGTCTAAAGACTGTTCAAAGCAAGATTATAATCAGTCAAGTAGATAACAAAGACAGATGCGATCCCAATATTCTATATACTAAGTTTTAATAGTGACATATAAACCAAACACAGCTAATTTTTAAGACAGTTAACTCTAGATGTTGAAAGCGTGAACTGGAGTAAAAAAGTCTCTCTCTCAATAAAATGGAATGTAGGTTTTATATTCTATTATTCCCTATCCTGTTCAGATATTGTCTTGCAACAGAGACTCGTCTATTCAATTTATGTCATTGAGCTTCGGGTTGTCATCATGGAACTCTTGGTATGGAAGAAGTTCATTCAGTGAGTCGTATTTCAGGACAAACTTTATAATATCGATTGTATAGACTCACATGTTTCATGGAACCTCCCAACCAAATAAGAACCTGTGACAGACATGATAGGTGGTCTCAACACTACTTCTCTTGCAAAACCATTGAAGCTTTAACTTATATCCGTTTATACATGGAAGGATCATTAACTACAACTCAGAGAACAACAACTACTCGAACAACAACGACAAAAACTCCAACAGCAACTCCAACAACGACGACAACGTCTCTGTCAACTACACCTCCAACTAATGATTGTGACTGTAAAAAAGAATATATTGTATGCGAAAACAAGTTGGTAGCAATTACAACTCCACCACCTCCTGTTTATAGAGTTTTTAGTCATAACTATTTGGTGGATTTTTCAGGAATATCTCTGTCTGTATCGGAAGATACTGAACTGAAAAATGGGAAAAATCTTCTCATCATCATTCATCCTGAATGTGACGATATTTTTTGCGATATCATTAAATATTTTACAAATTAAAAAGTTTTTATAGTCTTTCATACTACGCTTTTCAACCTATTACACTTTATTTCATTGCATTCACTTCATACACTATTATTATACACTTTATTACATTCACTTTTACCGTTTTTCTTACTCAAATAAACATAACACACTGCTTCATTTCTATACAATACTCAAACCCCCCAATCTAACATCGTACAAACCCGTGCCTAAGTCAACATCACACCATTCAAAACACCTGGTCACACAAAAAGGCACCGGAGGATAAACCAACATACCACACCAATAAATGCCAATAAATAACATACATTCTAAACACCTGGTGCACACAAAAAGGCATCCAATGGACCCGGAGAACCTACAGGAGAACATCCAACACACCATAAAATGTATAAATCTACATTCTACACTATAAAATTAACATACATTCTAAACAACTTGTGCACACAAAAAGGTACCTCACAGGTTCTCATTGTAACTGGTGTATACTTTACCTGGAACCAGGAGAACCTTATTCTTAGACACCATGACAGAGATCTGCTCCCTTATTACTACTTCTATGCAGCTAACGATTTGATGCAACAGAATTTGTATTTTATCATGCTTTTTATTCTAAAAATGAACTTGTTAAATGACCAACACTCCTCAATTGAAACTCAGGATAGCTATTCTTGGAGTCATTGTTCATCAGTTTGTTTGTCACTACCTTTGACCTTGATTACGTATCTTCCGTCCACCTATGAATGAATGACAATGAAAGTTGATTGTTTTTGAACATGCTACTTGTTCACTTGAAAACAAACAACAATACATTAGAGTTTTATGTCAAATTAATCAAACAGATTTCAGCCGATTAAATTGTATTTTTCATCATCCTTTTAAACTACTTTCATGACATGTCTCAAGTAAAGTATTGGTAACAGCTGATTAAATCATGAAACCCTAGCAGGTGTAGGTATAACAATTGAACACTCAGAATGCAAATAAAAACATAGTTATAAATTCTATCAGAGTTTTGATGTCAGTACAAATTCAAATGTGAGGAGAAAGTGTGTTTTATACCTGAAGAGCCAACAGTCAAACTCAGCTGGCTTTCAAGCAAACTCACCTTTGTAATTGTTGCATTCATATTATGTTTGCTTTCCAGATGTCTTTTTAGGTCTGCCAAAGTGCAACTTTTTATTTCTGTGTCACAATCACCAAATGTGCAATAGCCCATGATACAAGGAGGAGCACAGATTCCAATAAAAACATTTTCACGATTCTTTCTACCTCCACATTGACTGCATTCCAATGTAAATGATGTGGGGTTAGTATGTTTTGTTATCTTGTGTCTGTCAAAATCTTCGCTCAACATAAATGATTTTTTGCAAGTTTTACTTATTCGGCACCATATCCTGCCACAAACGTCACATGTTCCATATAAGTGTGAGCTGTAGCCACTTGGTGGTTTTTTGTTTTCACTGCAGCATTCAGAAGATGTCTCAGTTGAACCCTGCAACAATTGTTGAATCAAACAAACTGTCACTGATTTAACACTAGGGCAGTTTAAATGTTTCAATGGTTAGTCTTAAGTATGATCACAAGTTGCCCAGAAGTTCTGTAGTTCAGTTCTTTTGTTTAGTCTAGAAGAATGTGTTTTCAGTTTTGCATTAAGCTGACTTGCTAGCTTGCTCACAGTTTTCAACAAACAGCATTTGTGATTCAGTAGGTTATTCTTGTTCAGATAATAATGAAATCAGTCCTTGGAAAATCAGCATGTACTCACATTCAGCAAGACATTTGGCTTCTCGTGAAGCATTTGTAAAATAATAGGCAAGGAGAGACGCTGGATTTTTGCTTTCTCAAAATAAAATTTACAGCCGCAGTAGCCACTGGAACTGATATACCAGTAATATGGTAGGAGAAGATCTTTGTCAAAAAGTGTGAACATTTTTTGAAGATCAGGAAACAGTTATACCTCAATCTGCCCTCCTGTCAACACACAGAAAATCATTGCAGTTTTAATCTTGTTTTCCTGGCACATGTTCCTATCTTATATTTTAGGTATAATGGGAGCAAATCTTGATAAAAAACTTGAAAAAAATTTTGGAGGATCATTTCACAGTTATGCCGAATGGCAATTGAATTTGGCGTTACCCTCCAAAGCTAAACCCCAATTCACAGCCCTTGTGAACATGTCGATTTTATGCTACAAAGCTCTAACATGGGTACATTTAAACTACACATGTTGATGGTTATGCCGGGAATGCTATCTCCAGTCTAAAAATTTTTTACAAATGGATGGCTCTTGATAACATTTTTTTTCCCTAAAATCCTGCCACATACCTAAAACTTCTTTTCCATACTTATGATTTTTGTTTACTTTTTATTTCACTCTCAACAACTAGATTTTCAACTGATTTGGCTTGTACATGCATGAAAAATTTGTGAATGCACCTACAAACTGTGCACTCATTTACAGACTGCATATTGTACATGCACCTAAAATCTGTACAAAATTGGCGAGAATAAACATAAACAGACACGTGTATAAATAGAAATGTACATAAATTAATCTGTACACAAATGGACTAGTCAGTTTCTGTCCGCCTATATCTATTTCTGTTCATCTATGTCCATTTCTGTATGGACATAAGTAATCAGAACCTAATTTTTACTTCTCAGAATGCAATTTTAAAAAAAAAACTAATTAAAAGAGTTTTTGAGGAAAATTTTCCATTAACGCTCGTACTATCTAAGAACAATTAATGATAAATAAATAGATCCCCATGGTTGGCTTTCTGACCAAAAGAAAGTTTTGTCAGTGGCAAAGACTGCGATCTTGAGAGCAAACTGTTTAGGCTTTATGAGCATAACACTGTTTAGGAGAGATAATTCTATGAGCGGGAGCATGACTGCACATTGCAAGAAGAGGACAACTTCTCCACAGCACAACTAATTGAGTTCTTCAACTAGTGTTAAATAATGACTTATCATTTCTTACCATATCGCTGGGATTCCTCCTAGTAGTTAAAATAGGTTTTTCTCCATAAGTAGCGTTTATTAGAGTAGATGGTTTCTGTGTAAAAACAGTGGTTCATAACTAGCTAAAGTTGCATCAACTGACCTGAACTGAAAACCAATGAAAAGTCTGGCTCGAAAACGCTTTGTAACATATAAGAAATTGAGCAATTTTTTTCTCACTGAAAATATCTTTGCAATATACAAGTTAGCGCAAAAAATTTTGTTTGTTTGCCTGAAACTTTTTTATTTGATAGAATTTTTTGGCAAAGAAAACTTTTTTCTCATTTGTGCGGACTTCTTATACGTTACAAGGAGATTTTGGTACAAAAAAAATGTTTTGTTTGTGTAAAAGTTAACTTTTCTTTATTGGCTAGAAGAAATTTCTTTTCATTCAATTGAAGAAAAACTTTCCATTTGCACGAAAAAAATCCTTTATTACTTGCTCGAAGATATCATTTTTATTCGAGTGAAAACAAATTTTTTTGATTTGCGTGAAGACTTTTTCGTATGCACGGAAGTTTTATAAATTATAGTGGGATTCTTTGCGCGAGGAAAAGTTTTTTATTCTTAACAGAAGTTTTATTAGCCTAAAGAAGGTTGTTATATGTTCCAAAGCGTTTTTTGTGCTAGGCTTCTCATTGGTTTTAAGTTCAGGTCAGTTGGTGCAACTTTAGTCATTTAACAGCCACTGGTCTCACGGAAAAAGTATTCACTCCAACAACAGCGGCTAAGGAACAACATCTACTACAACTTCTAAGAGGACACTCAGCATTGAGGTAAGAAATAACAGGTAATTATTTAAAACTAGTTAAAGAACTGAACTAGTTGCGCTGTAATAAAGATCTACTCTTTGAAACCAAATGGATTACTCTATAGAATACAAAGTCTCTGGCATTGACTAAGTTGTCATTTTTGTCAGAGAGGTAGCAACAGGATTACAATTATTTATTATTCATTTAACTGTCATATCTCATGTTGTGAGATACAAAGTTTTTGATGTTGACAAAACTGAATTTTTTGTTGAAGAGCTAACAACTGGTTGTTAGTCATTTATTATCCGTTGTACTTGCCTATCTCAGGCTGTGAATGTGCGCTCTTTGAAGTTATTAGTAAAAATTGCATTATCGTTAAAACCGTACGGCTTATTCTCAAGACTACAAATTCTCTGATTTTGAAAAATTGTCCTTTTTGTCACAGAGTGTAACAACCGGATTAAAAATATTAATCATCCAATGTACTGTCGTACCACAGGCTGTGAGATATGAAGTTTTTTGACGTTGGAAAAAACTGACTCTTTGTCAGAGAGCAAACAGCCGAGTTTTAGTTATTTATTAGGCATTGTACTTATGTATCTCATGCTATGAATGTATACTCCTTGAGTTTATTATTGCTATTCACAATGAAGTTAGCTAAAGCTATCAATTAATGGTTATCACAATTTTGGTTTCATAATTATTATTATTTACTAATGGCTTTTTTTTCTTAATTTACTCTCAAGTCTACAAAATCTTTGGCATGGTTGACGAAAGATTGATGCTGAAAGAACAATTAATAGATGATAGCTTTGAACATCAAGGACAAAACTCAATAGCAACTGGCTTACATTGATCAAAGGAAAGTGAAAACGACAAAATGTTTTGAGCATGCCGATCGCACAAATGAAGTAGAATGTAAATTTGAAACTAGAGATGAATTGAAAATCAAATTGACTTTTTTGGTCAGATAGCTAACACCCGGTTTTCTGTTGTTTATTATCCATTGTACTTATGTATATCATGCTGTGAATATTTATTCCCTAAATTTCTTATTCCCATTCACAATTAGTTTAGCTAAAGCCTAATGAATAATTATTATCACAGTTTTGCTTTGATACTCATTATCAATTAATAATGGTTTTTTTTAATTCTATTTGTGAATCACTCTCAAGACGAAAAATTGTGTAAATTTGTCAAAAAAAGACTGATACAGAAGGGAAAAAATGATAGACGATATTTGAGCATCACAGATTAACCTTAATTGCAACTGACAAGGGGTGATCAAAAGGAATTGAAAACAAAAAAAGGTTTTGAGCATGCTGATCACACAAATGAAGTAGAATGTAATCTTAAAACTAGTAACAACTGTAAAATCAGACGTGAAGTTCAACATAGTAAACATGCAAATGATAAGTTGATAAACGTTACTTCACAGTGAAAAAAATACAAAAACTTGTAAATTTTAACTTTTAAAATATTTGTTTATAGTTTGCGAACTAATAAATTATAACAAAATTCATTTATTGCTCAAAACTATTCATTTGTTAACTGAAAACTTCTAAACTCACTTTTTATTCTTTCAAGTCTCCAAGTTATTATACTTGCTTACCATTATTACTCTTATTCCATTCTCTGTTTCGAATGCTTATTGCACTATCATAACAGTTTTCCCTTTATTACATCCTTTATCCCTATTACTAGTATATATGTTTCTTGGTAGACGAGAGAAGCTACAGATGTATGATCTGCTCTATAGTCTTCAGTACAAAATCTAATATGCATCGTCATTGACGCAAGATGAATAAAAAAAAGCTAAAGAAAAACAAGGATGATGATTTCAAGTTGCATAAATGTGATGTGTGCCCTGTAGCGGACTATGTCAATAGGGCTACCACTACTGTCTACTAACAAACAGTTGCCCACAGCGCGCACTGCTGGAACAGCAAAGCAGCACCTCTCTCCGAAAGGCAATGCAGGTTCAGTCAGACCGGCAGGGTACAACGGAAAAGCTGAGCACAACTTCACTTCTAGTGAGCTTGTGTAAAGGAATTCATCTAATGTGGCTGGTGAGTTAGTCAGCTGGCTGATTAGTTTAGTACTATATCACTATAGTACTATACCCTATACATAAAAAATGATAACTAGGATATTCCGCTTCTCTGAAAAATTCACGCCTTACTGGCGGTAGCCTATCGCATTGTGGCTATTAGTAATATTGTGGTGGAGTTTTGTGACCACTATCATTGCGCAAGGTCCCCCTGACAACTGCTGGGTGTCACGCACGCCTAAACAGAGCCTGGCTCAGCCAGAACACAAGCAAGTAAGCCGGTAGAAACCCTACTGGCCCTGCGGCATTTACTACCGGCTCTGCAGTACTCACTGCCGGCCCTGCAGAGGCACCACCGGCCCTGCAGCACACACTGCCGGCCCTGCAGCATGCACTACCGGCCCTGCAGTGCCACTACCGGCCCTATACCGGGTCGGTGAGGGAAGAACTACTATAGCCTGAGAGCCTAAATTGATACCAAAGATGCAGGAGCCCGACTTTGCAGCTTAGCTGTCCTCAGACAAGACCAAAGCCAAGGACCACAAGCCATAAGGACCAGGAACTAGAGCTACTCATTGCACCATCATGAATCAGCAAGATTGATTGATAAGCTCCGCCCCCATAATCTGGGCGTCTTGCACATTTAACCCTATATTAGCCAATGTTGTATCATCTTATTTGTGTCTCATGTTCTGATTAGTGCAATTACTTCCTGTCACTGCTGACTTGTTGCCCCCTTATTTGGGCCTATATTTTCTCATGTTCTGCCTATAAAATGCAGAACACTTCACATTATTCTTTGTATTGTATTGGGATTCTGATTGTGATTGAGCCAAGTAGCATAATACATTTACCGTTTTTATACTTTGCTGGGTTATGCTTGTATAATAAACTATGGTATACTCAACAAGACATTGAGTTGTGCGTTTGAGCGGTGGGCTCTGAGAACAGTTGTGGTGTCGTTATACTCCTCTGTTAGAAGTTGACTTCTGGAGTGAGGTGTTGTTGGTGGACGTTTGGTCGGCCCCCCAAATCCACTACAATATTATTCCAAGTAGCTCGTTGTGTAACTTAAGGATTAGTCATAACAACATGACCTGATGTTTTGTGTGCCTAATTATCTGTAGCTTTTCAACTTCACATTTGCATGTATTTTGGCATAAATAGAGTAGTAGTGAGCCCAGTGGGTAGAGTTGATTGTGCGCTTGACTAACAAGGTTCTTAGCCGAATTTTTGTATCTTGCTCCCAATACAGTGATATTCAACCGTTAACCCTGTGTGATTCGTGAGGCTGTTTGCCTGTTATTACCAGTTTGTCTACACACTGTAGTATCCGGATCTGTCCTACTACACAGATCATTACCAGAAGAGCCATCTCTACTTTCGCAGTAGCGCTCTACAGCGAACTTTGTCTGCTCTGCCGGTTTTGGTTTGTTCTCTAGTAGCTGTCGGTGAAGGCATTCAATAATATTCTTTACACTAGTGAGCCCTCGGCTCAGACAAATGATACAATTATTCATCAACGTAGCATGCTCTAGGGAGGCAATATCCGAGATTAGTTGACAACAACGGCAGTATGTGAGGAGTGGCAATATACACAAGTAAATTTAGCCTTTTATAGGCTGGTGATAGGATGTGTATTGCATCATGCCAAGTCTAGCCAATAAAACATAACAGTAAGTGAATTGACCAATCAGAATAATAATGCATATAATACAGCAAAACGATAAATGTACAAGGTGCCTAGTGGTAAGGAATAATGCGATAATATAGGTCATCAGTCTTTCACAGCCTTAGATTCAATATAGATGGGATGTAGAGACAGATAGGACCTGGATACATCCTTGTGTAGCAACTCAGGTTACTTTGGGGTCTCTGACTACAATGGTCATCTTTTTGCCAGCCTGGCATGTCATTACAACGCCAATAGACGTCACTCCCAGGCCGGTAGGTAAGACTACAGGCCCGGTATCATGTTTGCAGGGCCGGTATAATGCATGCGGGGCTGGTAAAGCAGTTTCTTATCCTTCTCGGTGATGGCTCTCTGACTCATCATTTTTGGAGGAGACCCACGTCTAGGCTAATATAAGTGTGCAGGACATGTGTGCTATCAAAATTCATCACAGCTTTAAAGAATTTACAGGAAGGGATAATTTCAAAAAACATCAAAAAACCTAAATGAAGAAGTTAAAAATTCTGTAAAATGGACATACTCTTTTTTTGTTCACACTATGACCAGAAAAGAGTTGCTACAGCGTCGTATGTGTTTTCACATGGTTTTTGGTTGTAAAATGTACAAACATTACAAAAATATAGATGCTTTTGAAATAACACAAAGTGAAACTGTGATGTGAAAATTAGTAAGTCGATGTAATGGATTTGCATTAAAATGTCTAAGATGTAGATTTTCTCACTCTTGATTCCAATAACAACATTACAATATTGTGGATACATTGAAGAAAAAAAACTCCAATTAGTGCAGTCGGACATTAGTCCGCCGTGAAAGAATGACTAACAGTGCCTAGTAGCCAAAGTGCACTAATACAAGGTCAACTAGAAATTCCCACACTCCTCAATAGGGACCACAACATGGTGATCTACTAGAGGAAAATTCTGCAATAACTTTCGCTTTAATCAGACGAGAGGATGTCATAAAATGAATACCATTCTAGTAGAAAGTGTGATCCAAAATTTCTATAAATGTTTTCATTGAACAATACTTTTAACTAAAAAGTATTTTTATAGGAAATGCCATTGTCCATTCAGCAACACCGTGCTATGTTGTTTACCCAGTTTTGTTTGTTTGCTGCACTTGCCAGATGGTTGTAATCTATCATTAATGTTTCAATTTTATGGATTCTAATAGGGTATTGTTTTTGAGCTGATTGTATAAAAGCTCATTGGTTGTTATTGCTTCTTGCAGTTGTTTCACTCAGATCTTTCAAGATGAATTAGCCTAATAGAGGAGAAGAGAAGTTACCATCCAACACTTCCTAGTGAATCTGCTTGGCCACAGACATTTGAGTATTAGTTGCTCAACTTGTTAGCAGGAATAGAAGTTTGTTCTGGGACCCAAGTGCTCTAAATCTTTGTTTATTTTGTATTGACGGAACACAAGCATAATTAAAAAGGGAATTGACTCTCAAAATAATGCAATTAAAACAAACAACTGTCATCAGTATAGTTGTGAAGGGCGCCAGGGTAGGCACGCTACCACTCACTTATAACAAACTCACCAACGTCATCCACAATATGTGTATCCACATAGTTTCTGGATGTAAAGATTACAAACAGTACAAAAATATATATGCTTTTTAAACAACTGTGATGTCAAAATTAGTGAGCCAAAATTTTGAAGTTGGTAAAGTTTCGTTTTGTGATCTATACTACCTTCACGACTCATGTTTTTGAAAGTGTAAAACTATTATTTATTCTATTCGTACATACTTTGAAAATGTCTATTACAAATAATTACCGCTGTTATATTTCATCTATGATAAATAAATCACACTTAACAAATGTAAAAATTATTTGTTCACAAACGAAACTCACTGCTGAATACGTTGTTTTGACAAAATCACAAACAAATATCAAACAAAAATTGATCTCATGACATTAATTCTGCGTAAAAATTTCATGTGCCAGTATTAAGAAGCAAGTACAGTATAAAAGTTCATTATTTCTGTTTCCACATCATGAAAAAATATCCCCAATTCTCTGTGGTTTGCTACCATAAATAATTGACGACAAGGCCATATATTTCCACGACTCAAAGTTTATCGGCATTGGTTAAAGCACGCCCACAATGGAAGTTGCAGTCAGTGTGCTGTTGAGTGCAATTTAGCCAACTAGCATTGCAGGCTGTTTCTATTATTATTTTCTTATATTGTGGAAAAAATATATGAATAAAATATCACTGAGTTGTTGGCTAGCTAGGGAAGCTGTGTGGTAACAAAGGCTTTTAGTGCACATTGGCTATGATTCAATAAACTATATTATTAATTATGAGTAAGTAATAAATAAGAAGAAAAAAAGAACCAAGAAGTTAATATTTGCTAAACAAATACTACCATTAGTTTTTCGTTACTGCGATAATAAATTACCAGCAGCTAAGCTTCGTTGGTTTCAAATCAGCTGTATTGCTTTATAAATAGTGGTGTAATGAGCCACGAATGATCCTCGCTAGTCAAATATAAACATACACAAGCTAACGATGCCATGCGGTTGCTGTAGATAATTTGTAACTTCCTGTTTTATTACTCGGGCCTGGTTTGATCGCCTTTGGCGACATTAGCGTTTCCAATAGCAGTAAACATCTGGAAGTCGGCTCATCGCTAAATTTTTGCTTTCAGAGAGCGGTAAATGTTTTTTGATAAGTCTCACGACAAACTTATTGACAATCGTACTTCCAACAGGAATTGCCCTTTATCGCCGGCAGTATTGCCAATTTCTCATTATGTGGAAACATAGTAAATATGCTAGGCAGGGGTCAAGATGGACATAAACAAAAATTTACATGTACAGAAATGGAAATGTACACAAATTAACATGTATATAAATGACTTTTTCCATTTTTGACCATCTATGTCATTTTATGTCCAAACGGAAATGGACATATATGGACAGAAATGGACAAGCTCAATTATACACAGGTTAACTTATGTGCATTTCCATTTATATACATATCAGTTTATCTTGACGTTTATTCCTGTCAATGTTGTACAGTTTGTAGGTGACTCTACAATATGCAGTATAGGCATGCATGCACAGTTTTAAAGTGCATGCGCAAACTAAACATACATGTACAATTCAGAGTGAAAAAAATGAAAGAGAGAATAAAAATTATGAAGAAAGAGGTTTTGGGTATGTGGCAGGAATCAAGGGATAAAAAAGTATCAATCAGCATCCATGAGTAACAGTTTGTCAAGGCTGAAGATATGAGGTATATTTGCGACTTGAATCGATGAACATCTGCTATTGATCATATTTGGGATTCACATCAGCTTGCGGTGAATGCATCGATCCAGGCGTTTAATTTTTATTTGTATAATAATAAAAATTAATATCTATTTTTTCAGGATCAGATGTGACGGCATAAAATTCCAGTGTGCATTGTAGCGAGCATAGTTATTTTCACATGTGTAAGCAATTCATCAGCGACAGTTATGGCGTCGTGGATTCCTCATTGGTACTATTAGCATGATGCATCGGTAAGTAGCGGATAGTGGTAGGGAGTCAAAGAATAACAGCTTTACACTTGTCCAATTGACAACGTTTATCTCAAAACGATTCATTCTTGAATAACCATAACATTAATTTTTTATTGTTTGAACAAAAAGGCTCTGTTTTTTATTACTTTGGTCAATCTATTTCCAATATATCAATATTGTACATGAAGATCCTAATAATTAATAATAACAAAATTGACAGCGTTCATTTAAAAACAGTTCATTTTTGATTAACTATAACATTTATCTTTATTGTTTAAACAAAAAAGCTCTGTTTTTCATTATTTTGGTCGATCTATTTCCAATATATCAATATTGAACACGAAAATCATAATAATTAATAATAATAAGAAACATATAATAATTAATAATATACCATAATAAAATGATAATAAATTATGTCGACAATGAACTGCTTTGAAACAAACTTCACCCAGGTGGGTCAATATTAATTTTCATGTTATGGATCGGTATTGTTCACGAACTATGAGTATGGCTCGCAAATTAATATTTTGTTCCTCGTGGGGATGGTGTTTTGCGATCCATTAAAAATATTGCTACTGACCCATTTGCATTAAATAAACTGCGAAAAATAATATTTATTAAAATTATTGTACGGATCGATCCAGGTCCGGAATATACCCATTATCTGCTGCATAAACTTATACATGAGTAATTGAAGTATACTCATGTTAGAACATTTCAGTATAAAAAATGAGGCGTTAACAGGGGCAGTAAATCAGAGTTTAGCTTCAGAGGTTAACTGTAAATTCAATCGCCAGGGTGAAGATTGAGGCATAACTGTTACCTGATGTTCATAAAATTTTCATACTTTTTGATCCAGATCTGCTCTTTTTATACTATTTTATCATCAGACACAGCTGTAACATGTATTTTTTTATACTTTCAGCTAAGGACACTAAGTCAAGTATGGCTGAACTTCAGCAAGAGCAGATGAACAAGTAAACAAACTAAAGCACTGGAGTTATACAACGTTTCATCTACTCGTGAACTATTTTGCTAGTTAGACCACGGGTGGCACTCAACTGACTGACTGACTAACCAACTAAGGAAGTGAATAGCTAGCTAGCTGATCGACCGACCGTCAGACTGCTGACTGTCTAACTGACTAACTAAATGGCCTACTAAACAACGAGCCCACCAAGCAATCAACTAACTAAGTAATTGGCAAGTGTTAAACTACAAGGCTATAAAATTGATCCAGTATACAAGTATCCCTACACGAAGAAAACTCTGAGCGATCAACTGGCATTATGTTTATTATCCTTGACTAAAACACTCAGCTTATACACAATCCTGATTGATTAATTGTCTCGTTTTTTTTTCTATTGAAAGAATTAACCCACAATCATCTTTGGTTTGAGAAGAGCTTGCAAAACCAATCGTAAAACCACAATTCATTGGTCTAACGAATGTTTTACTGTAGTTTGTATATTGCTCAGCAAAAAAAAATTAGCCATCATGATTAGTACCTAAAAACAAAGTCTCTGACTAATTCCATTTTTTCATCTAACAAGAACTAAAACTATAGTTTACTTGTTAGGTTTATTGGACAAAAAGCAAAAAAAAAAAACGAACCGTTCGGTGTGATCATCAGTACATTTTTGATGAAAAGCAGCCAAGACTTGTCAAATTTGCACACGTCTACGCTAATTAAACTTGCTGAGAACCAAGTTAAAATGGTTGGTCTCTTTGTAAAAATACTAAACTTGTCTTTTAGCATATTTGGAAGAATTAATTTAGGAGAGAAGATCTTCCACACCATGAGGACTTACTAATTAATTGAGGTGTCGGAATCAAGGTCATAGTTAAAAGATAAAGTGTCCAATATTGCCAGGGTCAGTTGAATTCTGCAACAAAAGCTCAGTTTCATAGTTACAGCAAAACAAAAAAAAACGCCTTATAGCTTTTTGTTATAATTCTATATGCCATGACCTATCGGGCATACCCATTATCAATGACAATAGATTGATATTGCTGGATCTGTTTCTGCCGCATTGATACCACTGCACTGCCATGTGATTGCTTGATAGCTAGCTTTAATGGGACCATTTGGAGTTGTAAACAAAATGAACAAGGTGAAAAGAGTAAGAAGTAACTCTGTCTATCTAACAGAAGTAGATTGAACAATTGATGAGTATACAACGTTTTTCAACTTGTTGATCTGTCCTAGTGTACGAAGGTTGTATTTTTTGCTTTATGCTGAATTTTTGTATAGAGTACATACTTGTATTTTTAATTTATCACCCTTATTAGAATCTGAACTTCATAAGCTCTCAAAGTCTTTGTCTCGCCAGCTGCAATTGGTGAGTTTGGTCTCTACGTGCTGATTTATTGTTGTCATAAGTGAGTCGGCAAAATGAAGTAACTAGAGTAAGAGAACAGGTGTTGGGACTAGTGAGATTATGCCGCTCTATTTTCTAATTTCACTAAACCTGTATCTGTTATAACTCTCCTCAGGCACACAGTTAGTGAATAAGCTCCCACATATGTTGAATCCCTCCCCCTCAGTGCAAGTTGTGATAACTAATAGTGAGTAAACGCTATTCACAGGTGTGGTTAATGGAAAATATTCCCATTTGCAAACAAAACACAACAATAGCTTGCAACAATGTCAGCTGCATATAAATAGTAATTGGAAACCTAATGTAAAAATGTGGAAGGAAGGAGAAAGAATTAAGCAGTGTTGTCAACTGAACATGCAGACCATTATTATATAACGTTGTGTCAGCTTAACTTTGATTCAGCATAATGCTCGCACAATAGCGGTCATTACACCAATGTCATAAAACATTTATCATTTGTTTTATTCAAATTGTAAGAGATAATGTTTTACTACTTGTAAGTAGTAAAGAAGGATCAGATCTCTTTGATGGAGTCTAAGGACAAGGTTCTCCTGGTTCCAAGTGTATTTTAGTTGGCAACAGTTACCATGAGAATCTATGAGGTACTTTTTTGTGTGGACAGGGTGCTACAGTTTAATTTTTAATATTTATGCTCGAACTATGTATTTTTGTGCAGGGTTCGTTTATGTTGTGATCTGTATGATTATTTATATCGTGGGATTGATTAGTTTATAAACATGGTATGTATGTCTTGCTTATAGCCGGCGGTTTTTGTTGTGCTTGATTGTTGTATTAACAACGTATAGTTATTAGTATAGTATTATTACAAGAAAAAACTTGACCTATTTGTTTTCATATAAGTCCATGCTCATATTCATATACATATTCATAGGCATATATGTTTTTGTCCACATTCATATCCATATCCATGTGATTAAATAAATGGGAAATTTGACTAATAATTATCATATTAAAAATATGTGTACAGTTGCTATTGTAAGAAAGTTAAAGTTTAATATAGAGGGTTTTTTTTTAAATAAGGGCTGATAGGTTCGGTTGATACTTCATCAGGACACACTCATCTTTTAGCGTAAAAATATATTAGCCCTCGTTTTATTTGACTGTAGTAAACGTCTTTTCATCTTTTATCATGAAACCATGAATTTTTCCCTTGAAAATTTTTTTGGTCTCCGATACATTTAGCTAATTGTGTCTGTTTAACTCATTACTTCGCTTGTTCAGACCTTTGGAACTACACTTGGTTCCTTTTTTTCCCCAATATTAGTAGAATTGAGCACCATAATTCCATCTCCCGTAAACTCCTCTTTGAACAACCCAGCCGTTGTTTTTCCATGTATCAGCACTTTTTCACAGCAACCACGCATGCTCCATTCTGAATCCATTGTTTCAATCCTTAGAAACTCATACCTATGTTTGTCACAGTATGGCTGAGGAAACCATTTGGCCTAATCATTATGAAACTCTCTTTTCATATCCGCTTTTACCAATGTTTTTATTGATCCACTCAGAGCCATTTATACACTATTTGTGTGCATTTCAACGATACACTGTAAATCACTTCGATCGATATCTCCATAAACAAAAAACGTGTTTGTAATATTTATCGCCAAGTCTACAGTTTAAGTTGACTCTTAGGTTATTAGAGGAGAACTAACTAACTAACTCACTTTTCCATGAAATTGTAGTAACACTGCAATTTTCTTAGTTTGGCAAATTGTAGTACGGAGAAACACTAGTTCACTGGAACATCCATAGTCAGCTGAAATGATCATCATAATGATTAACAGTGTAACCTTTAAGAACATAATAGTTTTTGCGTTGATTTTAATTAGATTTAAGGTGTTCAATTTGTTTAGCGTTTATGATTTTGCTGAAATCCTCTGCTATCTCCTCCATATAAATGAATTTGTTCCGCCTGCTACAAAATGAAGTTTTTCTGGCACCATTGACTTACTTGACATTAGTACGTTTTTATTTGTTGGTGATTGGGATAGAAAATTTTGTAATATGTGTCGACGAATTTTGTTGATTTGTATGAGTTTTTACACGAGTCATCCACTCACACTCCTCTTCCCTTATAGAGATGACAGTGTAACCCAGAGTTTGGAGATTCTCTTTGTTTTCCAGAATGTTTCCATACAGTTATGTCTATTAGGCTGAAACTCTTGATGCGTAGAGTTGTTAAAATAACATTTATGCCCATGCCAAAAACATCCATGACAACGAAAGACAAGTCAGCTTTCAATGCAAAATCCATCAACCACAAGTTGTCGTTGTCCAAGAGAGATTTCTCCTCCGCTGAGTCAATGTATCATGTTGAGTTTTTTTGTAAACATTTGGTATTGTAGCCAACTGTGTGCTGACTTGCTATAGTTTACTGCATCAAAAACAAGGAAATTCTCCATTTTCTTCTTCGAGGATAGCCAGTAGGCATCAACTGCATCATACACAATAGATAGAAAGCATTTGCATTTACGTATTCCATAGATCCTGTTGCAATTTCTTGCTTCTTTCTCGAGCCAATGTTCTCTAATTTTAGTTATACTCTTTTCGTGATATCTATGCATCACCAGACTGGGTCCCCCAAAAATGTTTTTCTTTATTAAAGAATAAAGATCAACACTAGATTTTTCAATCAGAAAAATTGGGAGAATCTGCCAAAAGGAATTCCAGAGTTCTCAAAAACCCAGATATGAAGAAAGCTGTAGAGGACTGGTTGGGGAGCTTTGTTAAACATCCTTCGATATGCCAATACTGGTAAGTATGTACCATCTTTCAGAATATCGTGCTCTCTGTAGATTGCTCTCTGTCTTTTCAAATTTTAAACGAATGGTTTTAAATTCAAGCTATTATACGACTTTAAAACGATCTCTTATCGTGCTCAGGTTTTCGTCTTTCCATGCTTTTTGACAAATGTTGTATTCTACTTCGCTGATGATTTTTTGTTCTAGTGTACTGTAAAACACTTTTCTCGGAGGCAGATGTTTATCGTTGCAGATGACTCAAGTGTTACATCCATTGGTAAGGAAAAAATCCTCTTGCAGCTTCGCATTTGTTTGCTTTGAGACACGTTCCGTAACTGTATCCAGAAGCGATAAAATTTGTATAATCCAAAACCGATCACACGCATCTAGCTTCTTTTTTACAACAAAATCAAAATCTTTGTAGGAGACATCGTTTAGTTGTCGCAGCAGAATTCCTTTCATTACGTTGATGGCATAGCTCTGCAAATTTAAACATAGAATAGGAAGGTTTTTCATGTACTTCATCAAGCCACCAAAAACTGGAGGCCCCTAGTCTTGGTTCGAATTTGTTATTGCTTGAGAGGCGATTCACCACGAACGCTCTCTTCAGCTTCAGTATTTTCTCATTCTGATGTACACTTCTTCGCTGATGTTTTCCACATATTGAATGGATTTTTCAACGCATTGTTCATCAATGCCCTTGTGGATAAAACATCGAGGCAGCTCAAAACCTGGGATGTTTGAGCAAATGGAAATGCTCAAGAGCTATGTTCGCTAGTGTAGTGGGTGTTATCCGTATCTGTATAGCCACGCCAGAGATTTTTGGGGGTGACAAAAAAACATTTCTCCGAGCCAAAGTCCTTTCGCAAAGAGGCTTTTTTCCGCAAGCACCCCTTTATATCATAAAAGGATTTTTCGCGCCAAAAAAAAAGTTTTGTTCAAAAATTTCCAAATTTTTACTAGAAAGGTGTTTTCATCTGTAAGAAAAATATTATTTGTGCTACAAACCCTGTAGAGCTTATAAAAAATTTTGCACAAAGGCAACTTGTTTATCTTGCGGGCTTGGGTCAATAGGTGCAACTTTAACTATTAAGAGAATCTGTTTTTACAAAAGAAAATCATTCACTCAAACAACAACATCTGAGGAAGCAACATCTACTACAGCATCTACTACTAATACTAGGAGGAGTCTCAGTAAGCCCTAGTACTCTCAGCAGCAAGGTAAAACTTAATAAGTGATTATTATTTAGCATCAGCTTGTAAAAACCAACCGGTTACATTTTAAAGTGACAGATGTCAACATCTAAGTTTTAATCATTTATCGTTGATTGTAATTAAAATTTTCGAAATCTAAAAAAAATATGCTCATAAAACCTAGTTAACGTGCTCTCAAGTCTAAAAAGTAGTTGCAATGACAAAATTGTTTTTTGTCAGAGAAAATAAATTGATTCGAATTAGTTTATTGTTTTTTAAACTTAAATAGAAATTGTGTTACCTCTTCATATCAATACAAACATCGTCCTTTTTTTAAATTACTCTGGATTAAGTTTCTGAAGATTTCATTCGCATAAATCCAAAAAAAACAATGTCCAAACAACCAAACTAGTCCCTGAGAGAAAAAATGCTGTTGCAAAACTATTGCCAGCAACGAGGCGAGCTCTCCCCAAATTGATTATGCCTACAAAACAAGTCCGTAAAGAGAAAGATGGTAAGGGAACTCACTCCAATATGGATAAAGCTCTAAAAATGGCTAAGACTCTCAAAGGATGGAATGCAAGCAAAATTCACAGGATCGGAAGATTTTCAAATGAAGACCAAACTCTTTGTCCCAATTGTTATGGAGGTGGTTGCTGTTGATTGTAATGCTGGTTTATATGGTGATAACTTTTTCCCACCTACGATGGCAAGAAGGATGTGAGAAAACTTCAGAGAGCGGTTTTTTAGGAGCAGAGTAGTTGAGAACTTCAATATTGCCAAATATCCATTGCCCTGTAACTTTGTCTACTTGGGTGAGGTGCAAATTCCCAAAAAATGAAAATACCACTTGCTACGATCTCAAACCCTTCAGCACAAAAAAACCTCATCCTTGAGAAGGGTTGTTGGTGACGTTGAAAAATTGAAAATGACCAAGAATGAGCTCAAACCCAGCTTTGACATAAAAAATCCCACTGATTTTAAACAGTGTGCAGTATTCCTTGAATCAAATTTTTTGAAAAATTCATACCTCATCTATTTAATGGAGAAAAATTTTTCGTAACTTGAATTCGTTCTGTCTTGGAAAAAATGAAAAGAGAGAGATAAGAACTCTCTTACCAAACAGATACATCGAATGAGCTAAGAAATGGTTCCGGGTGTGATGATTTTGCAAAGGAAAGAAGAAAGGAGCAAAAAAATGCTAATACGTACCACAAGGTCGTCTTTTTCTTTTTATCCAGCCTCACTAATTTGGAATAAAATCGTCGTCAAGCAAAATACAACGAGAAGATATCAAAATCAGATGCTGATCGGGATAATGCTGATTTACCAAATCATGAGTTTATTGAGTTTGGAAGGGAACTCAGCGCCGATGATAACTAGTGGACTATTTCTACCATTAATTATGATATTATCTTCACTATTGCAAATACTATATTAAGCTTTAATATACTTCATTCCCTCACTAGTAGAAACATCTTATAAAAAAACGAGCCTCATAATAAACAAGTATCAAACACATTTTATATGTTGTATTCTACCTATTATACAAAAGAAACTATGACAAACACAATACAAACCTTTAATATTGTGTCCTATATAATCAAACTATACAATAATACAACAGTTTTTGATCATACAATGCTCCATAAAAAACTATACCAATAACCACATTATGTATTGGTAATTCAAAAGTCGAACACAATCCTAACTCCCCCCCCCCCCCCGGTATAAACAAAACATACATAACATGTTTATAAACTAATCAATCCCATGACATAATCATTGTATAAATCACATTATAAATGAACTCTGCACAATAAATACTTAGCTCAAACATAAATATTAAAAATTAAATAATAACACCTGGTGCACACAAAAGTATACCTCACAGTTTCTCATGTTAAGTGGTGCCAACTAAAACACACTTGAAACCACCAGACCTTTTTCCTTAGACTCCATGACAGAGATCTGCCCCTGTATTACTACTGATGTATCATTTTCTGACTAATTTCTAAGGTTGCTAAAGCTCTTACCTTCGCTTTGTTTTGGTGTTTCTGACTTTTCAAGTGACCAAAACTTCTGCCTTTTCTAACATGGTCTACACGATGCTGACACAAAGGACAGAACAAATGGCCATCTCTTACCACAAATGTTCCTTCAGGGTGTTGTGCTGCTCTCTGAGCTGGGGTGACTTTTGTCTCACATATTTCTTCAGTAATATGCTATGTGGAGAAAATCATTTTAAAGGTTAGTATGATTAAAAATTTGAGTTTGGATTTGCTTCAGTCCCATGAACAAAAACAGAGTAGAAGACCAAAATGCATGTGAAACACTCCCTAAGAAAAGTGATGGTCATTTTATCTGCTGAGCTCAACTGAAAACAAAAAAGTGTTTTGTATTCTTTATCAAATTCATGGCAATTCTATCAGTTTCATTGCATTCAAAAACACAGTTCAACTGAATGTTACTGAGATGCGACTTAAGAAATACCTAAAAAGGTTACTTAGTTAGAGTGACTTTATAAAATCTTTTGGTTAGACCTATAAATCATCACACTTATGGTTATTCATCAATTTTTGTTTTCAGAGTTTTAACTGTTGTCTGTTGATACTACTTCTCATTAAAACTTCTGGAAAAAAAATTTGGGTTCAAATCTGTTTTAACAAACTTGATGATTGCGATTTGAGATGAAACTCTAATGTGAAATGGATCTTTAGTAAGCCAGAATTACGGAGAATATTGCAGCGTTACACAATACAGCCTGTGAAAAGGAATTCTATGATCCAATCCCACAGGATCTACAAAAATTTAGTTATTTTTTACCTACCGCTGTATAATTTTTGTGTGTATAATTTATTATCCATAATAAAGCAATCACTGTTACACCTGTTTAGGAAAATAATATAGGCTATAAAAAACAAATTTAAGGGGGTTGTGACCAGGGTTATCCCCCCTTATAGGGGGCGCTGGTGCACGTCCAACCGGAATATGCTGAAAGTTTTATACAAAGTACAATGAACAAATACAGAGTTGAGATGTTTAAACTAGAATAAACAGGGTAGTGCAATGCGATTGACATAATTAAACAACCAATGGAGTTTACAGGGCTATAGCAGATTACACGTACAGAAGTTTTTTATCACATAAGTGTAACTATAGAGCATAATAATTAAATAACCGCGATGCAGTCAGCGATTATATACGATTGTTGATACAATAATTAATCGATAAGATAAGAAAGCAGCGATAGCTTATATAACGCAGCGAAACGTTTATGTGTAAATAGATTTTCTGGTATTTGTGCATTAATGATTACAATAGCAACCCTAAACAATACAATCCTAATTTTAAAAGGTTATAATAAATAAAAATTGTAAAATCACTATATATAAAAAGGAAAACACGAGCATCAGAGGCTTTCCAAAAGAGTAACGGAGACGATGTGCCCGTCACTGCATGTGTTGGTGATGCAATTGCTGCGAATAGTTTTTCTTTTAGGATGCACCGTCTCTGTTACTTTTTTTGGCATGACCCGGAGATCTGTGGATAACAATTAAAATAAATAATAGTTATAAGAAACTATCAAAAAAAATTTAAATCTCTATTGTTGAAGGTAGATTTGATGCTGCCGTTTTTAAAAATAGTTTCAAGTTATTTTAGGGACATGTCATTAGAGTATCCGATTGACAGCGTGGAACCTATCAGGAAAGAACTTTTATGAATCTGCATGAAGTAACTTTGTTTTATACTACGAACGATAGTAACTTCCGTTTGGATGTGGGAAGTTGAAAGAGAGATAACTCTTAATGTCACAACCCCATTAGAAAGCATATGTATTTCAGGGTCTTGTAGAAGAATCCAGAGACAGATATTGTCTTTTCACACCAATAAACTTGCTGTATTCAGCAAATAATTTTGAACACAACCAATAATTAATCTGTGGGCAGAAAAAATGAAATTTTGCAGAAACAGGATTTGAAACTTGAAAGAAGCTGTGTTCATTGGCACATTGTTTTTTTCTACAATCAATGTTTTAATTATAAACCGTAACTGTTTGGAGTTGATGAGGGTGTTTTGTTTGTATTGCATCGCTGCTCAGTATGGTATTTTGCTGTATAAATTTAACAATTGTTTTTTGCGTTAACAACTAACCGAATAGACAAAACTGCCTGATGTGCATCCATTCACTTATCCATGACATTTTAGTTAACAAACGCAAATCTTGAAACAATTGCTGTAACCGACTACACAAGCTTTAGCTGATCTAACAGGGGGCGGTAAATTTGTCACTTTTCCGTAACTTACATGTGTTCTACGACAACCTAAGCAAGTCATTGGACTATGCATCTACTGATGTTGTCGTAAATTATGAGTATTGAAGGAGATCAAGGCAGAGTTGTGAAGCACACGCTTAGCGTAGCTTTGTTCTCTCACTTAGCTTTGTGGAAATATTAAAAGTTGCATTATAAGTAATGAACTGTATGGAGTTCAGTGGCTCCAATGAAGATCTATGGCTCCATGATTGAAAGAAGGGCAAACCTGCCTATGCTAGGCCCATTATGGTATCACATGGTTCATTGTTTTAACAAGCATTTGTAAGGTTTTCATTGGGTTTACCATATGAATTGTAACTTCGGAAAATCTTCACCATTAACATTAGGCGCTTTCACTTTTCTTCCAAGTAAAATAGTTGGTATTTCAGATTTGATTACTTTTTCTTTTGTGCAAAAAATAATGCCAGAAGTACAACTTCAGCAGTTTTTTATTTCATCTTCGTTTTTAGAAAACCCAGTTTAAATCCCAAAAGAAATGTCACACAAGCATTTTGGTTGAAGCACAACCCCTTGTATGTTTGAAACACTCCATTTCTTTCCTACAGATAGTTAACTTTTGTGTGAGAAGAACGTGTTTGATTTCCAAAACATTTTAAATTGAGGATCTTATAATTATTGCAAATGAAAAAAAAAAACTGACAAAATGATTGGCCAATGGCAGGATGCTGATGGCAATCCCAACATAGAAATATGAATGTGGACTGCGTTTCCAAGTTTGTTGGATGAACTTTGAAAACTTCTTATAGTTTTGCGAACAGATACAGTTTAATTTTGAGTTTCCTGCTTACTTTAAAAGACATAGCCACTTGATGTGAAGGTTATTCTCAAGTTGTTTTCCACACATAAGTCAAGAAATCAAAGTGTGGTCTACCGTTTCCAGCGCTATTTTATATGAGGACAATTCCACTGGAGCCAAATTTCACAAAAGCTCATGTAAGTTACCATTGGCTGAAATAGTTTTTATCCATTTTTCAATATTTATAGCATAAAATGAAGTTTTTTTTTGCAGTAAAACTTCCCTGAACATGTCTTGTTTCAATCTAGCACAAATTTTTATTTTGTAAAGTGGACTTGGGCAGTAAAATTTTGTTTAAAACTTAAACTGTCACTGGAGCCAGGAATAAGCAAGCAGTCATCTCCCCTTTGGAGAAATAACTCTATATTGAGCAGTACCGGACATTGATAAGTTTGCGCATGATGTTTACTAAAGATTATGTGCCCTATAATGCAAATAACGTTAGCTTTCATCGCATTGAATTTGTGTGACATTTTGTAATTGTATACAGGGAGCACAGTCCCGTTAATTACCATCCATATGGCAGACACCTGAAAACCGGAGTGCCACTCGGTTTTGTGGCAAGAACGAAATAATAATAAAACAAGTGGAATGTTTGTTATTTATTTTACTTAGTGTCAATTATTATTTTTCATAAACATCTGACTGAGTAAAAAAACCGGTTATAGACTACTCTAAAGTAAAGTATGAACAATGTCAAAAAGCGGTATGCTAATTTGGAAAAAAAATAACTGGTTCATCGGTACCGTAAAATATAATTAGTTTTGTGATTCCGATATATATAATACTGTCTAGTAAATGAGTGCTTTGTACATCTTACTTTTACAGCATTCTTTTGTTCCTGTCTGCTTGTACATGTAAATCTTAGTACATTCCATGTTTGGAAATTACTGTGTGCTACGACCTTGTGGAGAGAGGTTGCAAACAAAAGTCTCTAAATTACAAGTTTTTTGGAATACTTATGTTGTTTTTTATTTAAACTACTTTTCTATAATGATTCTATGGATGAATTTTGGCTATTATTTATGTCTAAAATTATTAGTTATTTAAAATTTTATATGAAAGTTGAATGGTGCAAGAAAAGTAGTTTATAATTCATTTGTTCATAATAAAAGTGGTAACATAAGCACTATAGTTAGCTTAGATGTAGATGTTTTTATTTAAAATTCCCAGTGGGCCAGGAGCCATACTTAGCTTTCATATGAAAGGTTTCAATTTTTAACTTGTCAATTTGCAGTGTTATGAGCTGTTGAAATTGAGCATTGTTTCTATAAGTTATAGTGTAGTCACTCAAAAATTTGGCTTCAGATGGTCACGTGACAAGGGGAGTTGGCCACACTTTTATTTCTTCACTTAAGTCCACCCCAGTGACAATCGTAATATACATCAAACATGAAGTTTCAATTTTAGTTCTTTGCTGCTATTCTATGTTAGTCCTCACTTAGGAACATTTTTTTGGTCTTTTAAATATTAGAACAATAATTTTAGATTGCTACTAATTTAAAACAACATCTTTCTCATGTTAGTGATAAAAAACTTTTTAATGAATGAAAAAGGTATCTACTTGAAGTTTGAACGTAAATAGTTGAAACCTATGCTGACCAAAGTCTGGGTCTGACAATAAAAAGACCTTAAAATAGAATCGGATGACCGAGAGTGTTGTAACACCCATGTTTTGGTTAATAAGTAGAGCCATAGTATTGGCTTATCAGCCAATACAAAACTGTTGAAACTTTGATGAGGACAGTAGTTTGTTGGTGGAACACTCGAGGAAACAACTCTAGCATTGTAAGAGGTTGACAGCGAAGTTATGGCTTACATTGATTCAAGCAAAGTACAATGGTTACACAAAGAAACATTTAAGTTTTAACAGCTCGTGTACATCATAAAAATGTTGATTAAAAATTCTCTCTCTCTCTACAGTTCGGTAGACCTCCGGTGGAAGAAAATTAATCCATTCAAATTTATGAGATCAAAGAGAATGTCTGTTTCAGGCATTACAACAGAGTTTGTTTCTGAAAAAATGGTAACTTACAACTTTAGATGTAAAGGTTATTATTTTTTAAAATCTGTTTTATATTACCTGTTAACATTAAAAAAACACTGTTATGTGAAAGGTCCAAAGTTCAGCATAGGTCAACACTGCTTACGCCTAGACACTTGGCTGATGTGATGAGAGAGTAACTTCGAATCAAAGTTAAACATATTTTAACCTGAAAAACGCTAAATCTATTCAAAGTCAATCAGGGCAATGGGCCAAAAGCTCTTTAAACTAAATTTTGCTGAGTCTGACTATTACCTTAATATTTTGAAACAAAAACCGATGAAGTGAATATCTCCACAATCTCCGTGCGAACCTTTGGGGTTTGTTGTTGGAATCTCCACCTAGTTCAGCAGCACCAGCCAACCATACTGGTTATAGGGGCTAGAATAGGACTTAAAGACAAAACACAGAGCGTGGCCAGTATGGCAGCTTAAAGGGTTGGTAGGAACCCATACTTGGTCGGTAGCGATCCTTGCTATGCCTAGAAACACACCCTGTTAAACCAAACTCAACAGAGAAACCTGAAAGTGGCCTGCTCATACTTCCCAAACTGATGAATAGCATAACTGGATTTCTGAAAACATATGCTACTGTTTCTGCAAAGCTACCCATAGCCCTGTGACTAACAGGAGCCAGTTGTAGGATAATGAGCCAAATCAAATGGTGCCTTAAAAATATAACACTCTTTGCATTACATTATTGGCTATCTGTATATAGACATTCACTTGTATTGGTCAAACCGCTTCATGCAGCTGTTTTTTTGATGATTTTATGAATAGGATGAGTTTCTCATACCATCCAGCCTATGTTAAGTCTGGACGTTACCATTCCACTGCATTAATTCATTAATTAATTCATTAATTCTGCTAAATGAATTTTCCACTTTGTAGGAGATCGCATTTTGATTGCCAAGTGTTATCACAAAGAATCACATTATCAAATTAGCATACTGTGTAGCTTGTCCGAGCTGTTAATTCTGTGAACGCTGAGTTATCCGGTAGTAAACAGACCGGTTGTCTCGGTCCGTACTGGCAGTGCTCCTTCCAGTGACAAAAGAGATATTTAGGACTATTTATATTCATTCAAACTATTCTAAAAAAGCTACACAGTTTTGCCATATAAAATAATGAGTGACTTAAACGACATACGTGATATGTAAGTCGGATTCTGTATATTCTTGTTGGTGCTAGCGTCCCAGTAAATCTATGATGAGGTTGCAAATTTGACAGAAAAATTGAAAAATCTTAAGTTAGCTTTAAACTCTTGGTTTCTCTGTTCAAACTGTCCCACAGGTACAGAAATTTTGCCACTGTTGGTTAGCTATTTCAAGAATTTTAAATTGAAATAATGAAGATTATTTTTATTGTATGTAAATCAGGAATCATCTTATCAAATTTTGAAGTTGTTACCCCTGAATTAATTCTGTGTTTCATTGACGTCAGATGCTGATAAACCCTGGTAATTTTACGGTGATCTATAGTTTGCTCACAAGAAGGACAAAACAAACGACCATCTTTCACCACAAGTGTTCCTTCAGGATATTGTGCTGTTCTATCAGCTGGAGCGGAGTTCTTCTCAAGTCTTCCTCGAGTAAGAATTTGCTACGTGGAACAGAATACATGAACAGATTAGTTTTTACTGTTTGTCACCATCTGAACTAGGAATTGTTTCAAAGTCAGGAATAAAAACAACATATGGGACTAAGATACTTGCAGAACAAAGACTAGTACACCTGATTATGGAGATGTTTTTTTAAACTCCAAAGTTAGTAAACCAAGTTTTAGAACTCAGTTTTGTCTTTAGAAAACTTTTGCCTGTTTCATCGGTCGACCGAGATCGGACTTAAAATTTCTCAAAAAAGCTGTATTTGCATCATAAATGCAGTCTCTATAGACTCTGGTTCGGAACTTACATTTTCAGCTTTTCCTTCCTGAACATTTTCATTACAGTCTTTCAGTTGCCTTTTTCTTTCAAATGTCATCTTATTCAACTGTAAACCCATGTAGACATTAATACCAGTGATGTTGAGAAAAACATGAAATAAATCAGTAGCGGAAAGGTTTTTCGCGATAATTACATTTTTGATTTGAACTCATCAACATTACAAACCCGTCTTTATTTTCAGCTCCGTAAAATACTGCATAGTAGTAAACACAAACCATTTCTCAACATAACCTAAACTTTCAAAGTCTATAAAGTTTGCTCTGATAAAAATTGTATTTTTGCTCCGAAACAAAGACTTGCAAAGTAACTGGTTTTGGACCCTCATATTCAGTTTCAGCTTACATTAAGCTGTAGCTGTTCAAAGAAAAATACGTTGTCGTCATAAAAATAGCTGATGTTCTAAATAACACAATGTGGCAAAGCAAGCAGAAAATTTTGGCATAAAAGCAGCAAAAATGGAGCAATCACTTTGTGTTCTGACTGAATAATATGAGTGTATTTTTCTCAGCAGTAAACTTCTTTTCCAGCTGATCCTTTTTCTTTACTGCCCAATGCACCGTTAATTAGTGGTGGTGCATTGTTCAAATCCAAAGAATAAGTTCGCAATGTTTTTAAAGTTTTCTCTGTTAAGCTCAAGCGGTTTATCCTGGGCTACATGATCACATAAGTCTACAACTTTTACATTTTGCAAAGAGATTGCATGTTGAGGAAGGTGCTGCGCAGAAGACATATGACGACTGTATTTGTTCAATGAAGATTTGCCATTCATTTGATTGTTTTCTAGCCAATAGGTTTATTCTTGATCGCCAGTGTCAACCCAATTTGCTGTTTTTGGTTGAAACTGGTTATATTTTTGGCATACCACCAATATTTATTTTGATACAATGCATTTTTCCTTACCATGTTTTTCATTCTGTATTTGCAGAGCATAATATCTGATTGAAACTATAAAACACCTCATTGCATTAGCCAATACTTTCACCCAGCCTATTGCAATTCGCTACTTGAATCATTGATCGAGAACAGCTGAAAAAAAATCTAGTTAAGAGAAATAGAAAATTTGTTGGTTAAATTCTCATTGGTTTGTAGTTATTATTTACATTCTTAGAACAAGAGGATGCTTTACAAAAAAATTCAAGGTTTCATGGAGTTTTCTTACCTGTCATTCTTACCTACGATTTACATTGTATAAACAATTATCTGCTGAAAATAAGGCACTACTTGCAACATACAAAATATTTCACAGTATATATCATTTTAGTGTGTACACAGGTTAGTACCAACAAAACGCATTGAGAGATGCTAAAACCACAAAAAATACTCAATGCATCAGCACCAATCAATAACAAACACCCATCTCTACCACCACTTGGCACAAAATCACCAACAGCAAGGACGTAATAATCACTGAAAAAGCACCAAGTTTCATCATTTCCTCAATTTAATCAATGGACCTTTCACAAGATGATTCACATCAATAGAAAATTATCTTTTTCTTCTGTTTATCACACCATCTTAAATCACTTGATACTTTAAAATGGATTGCCCAGTGCAACAGAAAATCCTCAATGATGACTGAAAATGATCTCCCATTTTTTCGTCATCAATTTTAGCTGCGCCTTTGAGATACATTATGCACAAGTTTAACCATTTGCATTTTTATGTTCTTCACAATTGTCTAAATACACACTGTTGAACAAAGCTAACTATTCAAAGATTATACAGAATTCCAACCCACAAAAAAAGAAAACATATTATCATCAGCAAACACCAGTGACTGGAAACCTACTGATATAAGAGTATCTTGAACAAAAATTAGGAAGCCCTTAGAATTTTTTTTGATTCAACTACTGAAGGTTTGTTTTCTGTATTTATCCTTTGTAACATAAGATTTATAGGTATTGTGGAGAAGAATGTAAGCAAAACATTGTTAGACAGCAAATGTTAGCCTGAATCATAAAATGTATGCTGATTTACGAAAGGAAACTATCGCAATAAAATTTTGTGGGTGGTTTTCAAATCATTCTCATGCATTTCATTTTGCTTTGATATTAGGACTTACAAAACCAAATGATTTACTTTTACCCTGTTAAACTCTTAACAGTTTAATAGTGAAGATCATGAGACAGATTCCACTTACCATGATTTTTTGAAGTTATGTACCTGTATGGTTTATGAACAATTGCATTGATTCCTTTGCCTTAATAAGTCGCTTTAAATGTAATATCCATCATTGATTGATTTTTAATTTTGTTTTGGAAAAGTTACATAAAATTAATTGCAATTTAAACTTAATGAAGTTTGATTCATTATTTACTACGTTGCAAGGTAAACTTTTTTACAAGCTACTATTGAACTCTTGCATTCTTCTGACCGCTTTCTTCTGTAGTAACTACTGGCATTGTTCTAAAACTATGGGTAATGACATAAATGCTCTGAAAACCCTGAAATGTTAAAATCTAAGGTCAATTTTAATGGAAAGCCAGAATTACCTTATGCATTGCAGAATTTACATGTGAGGTACACCTATTTTTGAGTGTGTAATTCACATCTAAATCACAAACTGTGCAGTGTAGCTTATCTGCAACAGCTTCAAAGTGTTCATCCTTAAATTGTAAAACTCTTGCTGCTACAGTGGCTCCTATTTTACTCCTTTTGCTTTCTCCTTTTGTTTCAACCTGTGAAAGAGTAAAACTGATTTACTAACCTGCCTGGTTGCTTATCAAAGAACCTACTGTTAACATTGGATCCAATGAAAAAGATTTTGCCAATTTTTTTTTCCAGTCTTGACATTTTATGAATTACCGAGAGTCTTTTGCAAACTTATGCAGGCTGAAGGTGATGAAAGCAACTTTCCATTTAGCTAAAATGAACGAGCGTACATTAATTACCAACAAAAAAAGAAGACAATCGTTTACTGGGAGCTAGGATGAAGCAAGTCTTACCGTTCCTTTTGCTTCATCCAAGTCTGTTTTATCATCTGGTATAAACATAATTGTATTGTCTAAAATCTGCAACATTCCTTGGTATAAAGCAAATAATCCTTGTAAGCAGAGTTGGAAAAATTTATATTTTTGAGTGAATTTAGTGAAATACTCATAGCAAAACATACGCAAATAACCATTTTTTGCTATCCATTTACTGAGAGTTTGATAGGAATAACGAAATTTTTCTAGAATTTAAAGCTTCAGCAAAAATTCAACAGTGTGGTCTTTTATCAATTAAAATACCATTCACAGTTGATTCAATGAAATCAATTTCGCCAAATTTACGTTTCACCCTTTTACAGTATGATATTCAAAATATTTTACGGAATGGTTTAAATTTTACTTAATACCAGTAACTTTCCCTTCAGTGCGAATGAGTGAGCTTATTTCAATTACCAACAAAAGAACAAATTTGAATGGTTCATTGAAAGTTAGACTAAAGGGAGTCTTACCACCTTTTTTAGTTGATCTGAGTCTGTCTCATCATCTGGTGTGAATGTAGTTGTGTCGCCTGAAATCTGTAACACTTATTCATACAACCTGACAATTTGTTTAAGGAGATTTACCAAAACTTCAATGATTCAGTGATTTTCATAAAGTAAATGCACTGAAACATACCCAACCACCATTTTTGGCTATCCAGTTATTTAGAGTTTGACCAGATGAAGGAATATTTGTAGAACTGAAATGCGCAGCAAGATATTTCACAAGTACCAAATGTCTTTCATCATGCGCTACCATTGATGTCAGTAGTTCGAGCAGCTAAAACAATCACATAGAATCTTTTCCACATTGTTCATATAAGTATTGACAAAAGTAGGTCAACAGATATAACAGAGGTTGATGAGTTTGTGCTGGTTCTTACTGCTACTATTCTCTGCCAGGTTATTTTTTCATAGAATACTTCTTCAATTAATTGCTGAAGAGCAGCTTTCATTGCAAATCTTGGCCACAGAATGCAACATTTACCAGCTTCTTGTATAAATGTGTGATCATCAGTATGAAGTTTTTGTAGCACTACCAAAAGTATAAAACATCAGTTGCGCTAGTGTGATTTATTTGATTACATTATGTTATAGCTTTTTAAAATAGTTATCCAACCTGCATTAGTTAGAGCATTGCAGTAACATGCTCTCATTTCTGTTGGTATGGATTGCTTTTGTAGCAGATATCTTTGAAACAGGAATTGGTGTTTTTTATATGCTCTTGTAGAATAAACTGGACTTGTCCTCAACCTGTGAACGTAAACTATTGTATATGCAAACTCGTGTTGTTAAGGTAAACTGTTCATTGACTGGCAGCTTCACAAACAAATTATGAGGTAGCATGTAATCATTAGGCAACTTTGGTGTCTCAACGCTTCGATTTGAGAAAAATTGATAAACAGGTTTCTCCATGGAATGATTACTTATGAGACTAGAAGAGTGCAAACGTTTTACGAATTATTTTGCAGGAGTTTTTTTCTATTTCTACGTTGTTATTTATAGTTGTAGCCAAACAATCACAATTTTCTTAGATCGGGTTAAAAAGTAGCTGATCATCGCGAGATCTTTGTTGACTTGAAAATAAAAAGATTCAAGACTTATTTAAGATGCTATTGAGGCTCAACAAATCACCAAGTGCAAACTGTTTGATTGGCAATGACGCAACCACAATAAGGCAGCGTTTCATCATGCAAACTTTGCATCGATGAGCTATGCCATATGTCAGTTACGCTGATACGACTAATTTAGATATCTACGCTCTTCTTTTTCAATGAAAAAATGACTCTCATTATTTTTTATTATAGTTATTTTGGTTTGTTACAGGGCGTTTCGAGTTAAAGATCCAACCCCCTAACAAAATAACACCGCACGAAGCTCGAAAAACGTTTTGTTAGGGGGTTGGAAGAGTTTGTTAGGGGTTTGCCTGTTAAGGGGTTCACCATGAATGTTAGGGGTTCAAGTTTTATTAATCTCATACTATATTATTATTTATTAGCTAATCATTATTCTTTTCTTTTAATTTTTGTAGTTTAATAATGGTGACAATAATTACCATTATTTTATTATTTATAGGTGTTTTATTATTTTGATTATTCATTGTTATTATTAATATATTTTTATTTAGTATTTTTTGATTCTTATTATTATAAGAATAATAATAAATAATAATATAATTTGACTGCTTCAAATTATTATTAACTGTTATTTATAACAATTATTTTAAATAACAATAATCATCATAATAATTATAATAATAATGATTAATTAATAACAATGCTATGATCATAAATAATAGTAGTAGTGAAGTGAGGGAAAATCCGATCATTATTAATTATAATAACAGTTACAGTAGTAGTAATAATAATTTTAACCACCAAGCCACCTACAGACAGTTGTTAGCTGTTGCATAACAGCTTTATTTGCGCGTTGTTTATTAATGTAAAGAAATATTTTTTATGTTAGAGCTTTTATCCAAAAGCACGACTATTCATTTATTTGATTAGTGAACCATATGTTTATGAGCCAATGATGTGCCTTGTTAGGTTTTTGATAACTTTATTGTTTTATCACAAGGGCGGGTCATTGTCAATCCACAAAAAAGTAAAAGCATGAAGTTGGGCTAGGTCTACGTTTCATGTTGTAATGCCAAGATAACTCCAAACAATCATCAGAAAAAAAATCAATTCCGCAAACCAAAACAATACCCGACAAATTTGACCCCCTAAAATTAAGGGGTTGGGAGTTGTACCCCCGACTGTTGAGGGGTCGGGGGTACTCAATACGCCTCTGTTTGTTTCAATTACAATAAGTTATATTATGCGTAACAATTAATATAATTTTGATTGTTATTATTTTTATTAATTATTATTGGTATTTTAAACTGAATTTTGTTATTTATATTTGTTTGAGACTTAAATTATAATTATTTAATGTACTTGGTTTGGGAATAATAATACTCTTGTTAATTTTTATAAGCTGATTTTTGTAAGCAATTAAATTTCTGAGTTACTTAGTTTATTGCAATGATGAAGGTCACAGTGCTGTTTATAAAATGATAACAAAAATTAGCAGCTATTATCAAATTAGTTTTACATAGTTAATGAATTTAGGAGTCATAAACTATAGATATTCATTAACTTGTCAAGTTTTTATGTAACAACTGTCCATATTTATGCATTTACGTACTGAACTGAACTGTTCAAAGAGTTTAATTAAGGAGGAATATACCCACAGAGATAAAGCTCTTTTCAATGTTGTAGATGGTAGGAGCGGGGGTAATTTCTAAAAGTAAGTCATACTACAAAAATTGCTGTCACTGAGGAAAGTTTGTTTTTAACAAGTAACTAGCATGTAGAGTACAAATATTTTGCTGTGGGATGTGCTGATCAGCTCTTCGCTACGCGCAATGCTCCTGTGAGTGATCAGTGAGCGCTTACTGCCAAAATGGAGGAATACGCGACTCTCTGAAATCAAGTCAATTCCTTTCCTTTTCTGCCTAGTCTCAGAACAGTAAGTTTATTGTTTTGATTGTATGTGCACTTGCTTACCCTCTCTAAAACTAAAGAACGTCCTTGTTTCACATTTACTATACCATTGCCCCCTCATTTCTCCGCATTGTAGACTTAGATGGACCAAAAGCTCTGTCCCTGGTTTTGAAACAGAGTTCATGGGGGAGGTAATTAACAATCTGAGGTGCACCCCTAGCAGGCCTGATCATACCAACGGGGCTTCAGCAATGCCTGGATGCTTGGGATATGTTGACGGTGAGTTTATAAATGTAAAAATGGGTTTTTTGTTATATGTACTAAAAATGAACTTTTAAATTATTGCAGTGAATTATCAATTATTTTGTCATACATAGGTATGCACCACATTCATTTGAAGAGGCCATTTAGCAGCATGATCTATTCTACAACAGAAAGCAAAACTTCTCTATCAATGTATGTTGCCGCTTGGATCGGACGGCCGAGATATTGAGTATGACTGCAGCAGAGCTTTTTGCAAGGCACATGAGAAAAGAGTGTTTCCTTGCAGCCTATTGCCGGAAATTCTGCCGCTTATTAAATAAATTCTTCATTCTTTGTTGGTAAAAGATCCAATGTTCGAAGTAAAAACTATAGTCATCGTATTGTGATAAAGCGCATTGCGCTCTAGTATTTTTAGGTATTTCCACCTCCCTTCGCACATCCGGGCTCTTCCTTTCCATTGCAAATCTCACAAACACTACTGATCCTGAAGCTAGGAGACTTGAAGCGGAAAACAGCTTCAGGTGTCCTAAAAGGGCAATGGCCAAGATTAAAATATTTGGATTATCACCCTATTGCTATGACTCTCACTATAATACAGTGTTGCACTTTAGTTCACAATTTTGCAATAATACGCAACAATCCTGTTTTTCCACATACATTGCCAGAACCAATGCCATTTGAATACATTGACATATAAGTAGGTACTAACACAGCTAAATTTTCCAGAAGCTACAGTTGACTTTTTTTTTGCTATCTACGCTTCTACAGTGTAGAATCACTGAGTAACTAAAAGAAAAGCAACTCTTAGTCATGCAATCAATATTGATCAAGCATAAACTAATAGTTGTGGCATAACAAAATTACTTACCCTGGAGATACTACTTCTATTGTCACAGCAGATGTTTTAACGTATTTAAAAAACTGCTTCATCATTTTATGATGTTTGAAAAGCATTCTACCTCTTTTTATAGCCTTTCATGTAGCATATGTAGTAAGCAAGATCAAAAATGAAATGGCAAATATGTAGCTGTGTTTAGCTGAGAAAATTTTAGTCGCTTGTCTTTCGGTTTTTATGACAAGGTTTATTTTAACAGGCTCTGGCTTGCTCGGCTTTTCCTGATTTTGTGGTATATTCTTTTTTTAATTTTGAACAGCTTTAAGTCTAGCAACCAAAGATGTTTTGATGAAGCAAAATAAACGTTTGAGTACTAGCATCGAAAAAAATCATGATGTTATACGAACCGAACCTCGCTGATAAAAAAATTGTTTTATATGAAGCTCGACTTTTCATTTTCAATATTTTTTTAAATATTAAAGTAATTGATGAAAAGAATAAAAAACAGTAATACTCACAACTACCACAATCACATCATGACAGTTGGTATAATAAGTGTTATTATTTGTTTATAACAATAAAATCCTAAGTTTAATGGTAATAAAAACTTTGGGCATAATAATATTAAGAAAAAACACTAAATATCCAGAAACGGTCCCAGTCAGGATTTCTACCAAAATAAAACACTTACCAGTGGAGCAGTTACTAAAACTTATAGAATTTGAAGTTTTTTTGTCGGTGCACAACTGAATAACTGGTTGCGTATCCATAGCGATAGGAATTCAGGCGATGCCGAGAAAAAGGGTACAGTGTCGGAGTTTGCTACAAAACAGCACTTTTGAAAAAAGCCAACGCATCGACTGCTATAGGCATTTGCTAGCCAACGCATTTGGTACACTCATTGAAAACCACAAAAAATGAGCATTGATAGACATTGAAAAAACTTTCTACCAGGGGGTTGGTCATCAGTTGATAACAAAATCTGCCATTTAGGGCTAAAGGTCAACATTGAGCATTCCAAAAATTCTTAATGAACTAGTCTGTGTCGCCATGCATAATGTCGATTTTTATTTTTTTTACCGTGAAAAGTCAGGCGTTTGATTTTGCCACTTATTAAGTTATAATGAAGTGCGGCTCCAAAAGTACCTTTTAACTGTAACGCAGTACAAATGACGATTAATATATGCTCATAGTTTAACAATGAGCTTATGAAACCTAAGATAATCATTCAATCTGAACACAACTTAATGAACTCTTACAGACTACTTAAATAACTAAAAAGAAGATAACTCCTATTTTTTAAGACATTCATATGAAAACAAGCATATTTTGAAACCAAAAATGCTTTTTGAAATTGTTTTTATTTCCGTCATAGTTTGATGAAGTATGCGATCCTACATGACGCCTTTCAAGTACACCATAAAACAATTTTCACAAACACTAGATTTACATGAGTCAAGGTTTTGACGGGTTTTTGGATTTTTCAAGTCTTCAAAGGTTCGAAATCCACAAAAAAATTGTAGTTTTCAAACTTTTGATAACTTCACTGTGCAAATTTTGAGGGTGGAAGTTTTCAACTCTTCTAAGATTAAAAAGTACGAACTTATGACAGTAGTCTCATGGAAGTTGGAAACTTTATAGTTTTCGTCATAATAAACTATTAAAATTTGTGTGAATCATCAGGAATAATTTAGTTCTTATGTTTAACTTGAATGCCCTTCCTTCATGAAAATAATCATGAAAAGTATAAGGTCCCCAGCATCATGTTAGTGAATAATAAAAAAAATAATGATCAATCACATTGTAATGATAAATAAACAATAATAATGATTATTATTTAATTCTTTATTATAACGTTCAGTTGGCTATGAAAACTCATGCATACACCGGTTGATGAGTAATAAACCATTCATTTTCTGTGTTAGTATTTAGGTTCAGACCACAAGATTAGAAATGTAAAAAATTTGTTTGTTGGCAACACGCATTTGTGAAAAAATATTTTTTCTCATATTGTCATCGCTTTGATAGAAACGGCCCATCTCACACCGCAATAATACCATGACGTATCAAGCTGCCAAATCTCTGATGCGCTCATTCCGTATTTATCCTTTCTTTGTTGTAGACAACTCTGCATAATTCTTTTAGAAATCCGTGTAATAGAAGTACGACAAACCAAAACTTTGAAATTTGCAACAATCGGTTGTAAAAAAACTCCGTCAAAACTTTGACGCACGGAAATTTAGTGATTGTATTGAGCTGAATGCCTTTTTTGAAGTTTCATTGTTCTCCATTTTTATTTGCAACGACCTATGACAACCTAACAACAATTTCCACTCAAGCTGAATGAAGTGAAACATTTCTGTCAAACATAATAAGACATAGATAAGTTTCCCAGGTGTCATTACTATGTAGTGCCACCAAACTCATAAATCGGATCGAAACACTAGTCAACTACATGGATAAGTTCTGAGTAAGTAATTTTGGATAAAAGCGAGTACCTGTGTAGCACAAATAGTTTGATCACATTTATAGTAAATGCGTGTGAGGGTTCACTACTTTCTTTGTCACCGCTGCGAATTTTTGACACCTTCATATCGGTTTTATTGCTTTCATCCATTTCTGTATATGTGCAAACTTGTGTACAAACAGATAGCGTATTAGTGTGAATCTTTGTAATGTATGGTATTCATAGAGAATTTGAGTTATTCAGTGCTCTTTTGTGTCAAACTATGTAATAGCTCTTTTGTGAGTAATTAAAAATGGAGCCTACTAATTTGGAGAACATAGGTAACTTTTATAATATTGTATTTCTGGGCCCAACTGAAATACAAAGTTGGCTGTTCCAGGATTATATGTTAAACATGATTGCTCATGACATAATCATAGTGGCTGCCAAATGTGAAGTTTAGAAGCTTATCGTATGCTCTGAGCTTGTGCCAATAGATAAGTATCACGTATTCGACGCTCAGCATCTCCAAAACACATTCTCTCGCTAACTAACTAATTCCCATCCTTTCGCGTTTGCCAAATGTCTCAACTTTTCAAATACCCTTTTGGGTACACTCTACACCTTCTCTCCAAAATTATACCAAAAATCCTAATATAACGTTCACCGGTCAAAAAGATGCCGTCACATCTGTAAAGACCTCAAACTGTCTCAGATGCCTTCATATCTGGTATACTGCATTTCCTACCAACAAAGAATCCATTACAAGCCAACAGCGCAAACGAAAAACCATCAAATTATTTATCACCAGTTAATACAACTACAAACAGCATCAAACAAGACATGTTAAAACAGAAATTGAAAGTATGGTCATAACACAATGAAACATTAGTTTTCCCAATATGAGAAATTATGAGAATACTAGATCGATTCAGGGCAAACACATGGCCTGAAGATCCTCTGATAGCATAATACAATTCAGCGGTGCATTTCTTTCAAGCTCCTTCTCCTGAGCCTTTTTCGTTGATAGCTCTAGGTGTAGACCATCAGAAATGTTTCCACCACCTAAGTTTATATCTACCTTTCACCCTCTTAACGACATACTTACGGGTTAAAGGGGTTATCATCCCCATCTTTGTGTTGGTCTCCACAATTTCCCCGTTCAAAGTGATGATTGACTGCACTAAGCGCTTAGTCCACTCTTTGTATGGATGTTCATGGGGTTTGATTCTGGCAGTTAAATTGTTAGAAAAACTAAATTCAACAGGGGTTAATGGGCAGATGACAACATAAATATGGAATTCTCAAAAATTATTAATCATGCTTTCAAAATCATGAGGTTCATTGTCCTGTTTTAACACAATTTCCTTGGTACCCGATACTTTATTACTCAATGGGACCGGGCCTGCTGATGCATAAACAATTGATTTGAGCATTAGATTTCTCAGAGTCTGTAAGTAACCAAACAAAGTATGCCAGTCTGCACCTGGAATAGAAACTGTGTGGTCAAAAAGATGAGGCCTTATACCTCTAACCATGCTGTTACCCACTAAATGAACTCTGAGCTTCTAAAACATAAACACAAAGACGTGAATTGCTAAAAACTATAGGTTTAGCCTATCTCTGGGCTTCCTATTTCTGCCTGATCTTGATTGCCTAGTGGTCTTGGGAGATGGCTTCCTTGATTTGTTGAATGGTCCCTGCGAAAGAATTTTACGAGAACCGTCTGCATTATAGCCCACCCTAGATGGCGACTTGGCTATTTTGTTTGCCTTCGGAGATGCGGTTGCATCAGTGAAGGCTTTTTGCCTACTCAATGGCAATGCTGATGCGATGTATGAGCTATTGGTTATATGGGGTGGATATGTCGATTTTTTTTGTCCTTAATCCAACAAGATACGCAATTGTGGCGGTGATTCTGATGTGTCCGGTCAAGCAGAACTATGTTTTCAATGATCCTCTCCCATTTGCACATACTTCCTGTTCCTTCGTAATAAGGCGCCTGTGTTTGTTTTCAAAGCTAACTCTCTATCAGAGGCAGTAGTTACTACTGTCATACAAGGTTTCTTCCCTGGATCAGTCAGGACTACGGGTGTTCCCACCATGATCGGTTCTCTTTCACTAACTCTGTGCCTAACATTATAGTTGTGAGCTTTTTTACCTCGATACTCAGCCTCAGAGCTTCTTCACATCAACCGGATTAGCCACCGCGTCCTCTCGCTAGCTAACTAACTCCTGTCCTCCCTTCCTGCACTGCACTAAAAATTCGGCCACAGCTGAAAACATGGGCTCAGTTGGCTTGACTCTCTGTATGTAAGGCCAGAGTGATGGACTGACTGCGCAGTGGCCTAGCTCCATAGAGGAGTTGCAAGGCTACCTGGAGCTGTACAAGTTGAGTGGAAGTTCAGGAGGCTGTGTGGGTGTTTGGCTACCAACCAAAGTTGACATCCAGCACAATAGTAACAATAAAAAAACAATGATGGTAATAATGATATTAATATTGATAATAATAAAAACAATAAAAAATACTAATAATAATAACATTAATGAAAATGATGATGACAACGACGACAATAACAATAAGAATAATAGTAATAATAATATGAATAGTATGAATAATATGAGTATTAATAATAACAATAACAATGACAATGGGAATGGCAACGGCAATGGCAGTGGCAATGATAATAATAATAAGGTTAAAGATAATAATAATAATAATAATAATCATAATAATGGTAATAACTAGGCGCCAGTAGTGATGTCACCTTCACTGGTGCAAGCTAATATCGGCTAGGTGCCCGACGCTACACTGGACCATGGACCATGTTGTTGCACAGGTTAGATTCTTGTTAGGACCAGCAGCTAAGGAAGAAAACCTTAACAGAAAATCACTACTCATACTACAGCGTGAGTTCAACTACAAATATACAAGCTAATGGCGTCAATGGGAGTGAGAGCCACGCTTGAGCTACATCGTCCGGCAGAATTTTTCGTGGAGAATCAGGCAGGGGTTGCTCGTCAATATACTACTGGTGGAAAGGAGACCAACGTATGAAGTTTAGCAGAGTTGATAACATCAAGATTATGTAGTGCTACTACCTAAGTGAACCTGACAAGAGAGAGTGTATGAACAGAATTGCAAGAATTTGGGAAGAACTGGGCAGATTTCCAATGACGGAAAGCAGGATAGCGATGCAAGCAAGGACTATACATAACAAAGTGTGGTTAACAGCAGAGAAGCTCGATGACATCGAGAAGGGAGCTCTATCGAATGGGGAAAGTGAGCAAGAGAATAAAAGAAGAGTTGATGCTGATCTGATTGAGGCAGCTGAGTTGTCAAAAATCTATCATGGTCGGGGAATTGAACAACTAAGAGAGGGTAACATCCGACATATCGAGAGTTTACCAAAGAAGAAACAAGATCTAGTTAAGATGATTATAAATCGTTGAGAGGAGCTGCAGAAGACCAGGAAAACTTTGCCAAACATCAGAAACGTCGACAAAAGGAAAGTATTACAGGAATTAAAGATGATCAATGAAGCAACTGATCATGTGTCAGCGATAAACATCACAAATCTCATTGACACATTTTTTGTGAGTGCAGATATAGTCAAACAGAGAGTGGTGAAGAACTGGAGAGAATACAGAGAACCACCATGGAAGAGAAGGCTGAAGTAAAAGATGCTAGAGTTGAAAAAGGATATCAGTAGAGTATCAGAGGCAATGAACAGGATATACAATGATGAATGAGATGGAAAATGGAGAGGAGATACAACAGCAAAAGGAACGGATTTCAACTAGTGTTAGAAAAACTGAAACATAAAGTAACAGTATCATCAGCTAAAATCAAAAAATATGATGATAGAGTGAAGCAGTACCAAAAAACAAGTTGTTTGAGAACAATCAGAAGAGGTTTTATGGGGAGATACAGAGCAAAACAAGCACATATGAGGAAATACTGGACAGAGAGGAAACCAAGGCATTCTGGAAAGACATCTGGGGACAAGCTGCAGAACATGCTGAGGATGGGCCATGGATAACCAGAGTGAAAGAAAAACTACAAGGACCAAATAAACAGCAGGGTGTGAGGATTAGCACAGAGATATTGAAAAAGGCGCTTGTGAAACTACCAAACTGGAAAGCTCCAGGACCAGATACGGTACAAGGATTTTGGATCAAATACCTGACCAACCTTCACAACAAACTTTTAGAACACCTAAATGAGTGCCTGGAGAATGCACACATTCCTGCATGGATGACAACTGGAAGAATTGCATTGATACAAAAGGTTTTGAACTAGGGACAAGCACCAGGAAACTATAGACCATTAACCTGCCTACAGATTGTTTGGAAGATCCTCACCTCTATGCTATCTGAGGAAATCTACAGAAATCTTGCGAACAATGATCTTATGGGATAAGAAAAAAAGGGATGCAGAAGAGGATACCGTGGAACGAAAGATCATCTGATACTTGAATAAATTGAACATGAGAGATGGTAAGCAGAGGAAAATAGGAGTTGCAACGTGGTGGATAGACTACCAAAAAGCTAATGATTTAGTACTGCATTCATGGATATCTGAGACCCTTGAAATAGTACGAGTGGCAGAGGGAGTCAGAAGATTTATCTGTGAAAGTTTGAAGGACTGGACCACAAACTTAGAATGTGGCGTGCAACATCTGGCTAAGGCTAAGGTGAACATCAAAAGAGGAATATTTCAAGAAAACGCATTGTCACCCTTGCTGTTTATCATTTGTCTGATTCCATTGGGTGTGATGCTACGAGAGGCACAGCAGGGTTATTGCCTAAACAGATCAGCATCTGGGAAGGTGAACCATCTTCTTTACATGGATGGTCTGACATTATACGAGATCAACAAAAGCCAGTTGTAGTCTTTGGTCGAGACAGTGAGAATATTCACACACAATAAAATTGAAATTCAGAAGTGTGCCACCATAGTTTTGAAGAAAGGAAAGAAAAATGCGGATGATGGTATACTGTTACCTGATGGAAAAATGATGGAACACCTGGGAAATGATGGCTACCAATAACTATGTGTACTGGAGGCTTGTGAAATTAAGGAAAAAGGAACTGAAAGAGAAAGTGAGTACATAAGAAGCATAAAACTACTATTGGAATCTAAACAGAATGGAGGAAATGTTATCAGAGCAATCAACACATGGGCAGTAGCTGTGCTCAGATACTTTGGAGGGATACTTGATTGGACACCGGCTGAGTTAAAAGGCATCGACAGGAAGACATGGAAAACTATGACTGTTAATGTGGCTAGACTGTACTTACCGAGAAATGAGGGGGGAAGAAGACTTAGATCAGCAGAAAAAAAAAACAGTAAAAACAGAGGAACATGGAGTGTCAGATTACATCAGATGTGATGAGAAAAGACGTAATAAACTCTTGAAAAACATTTTAATGGAGAAAACTAAAAGAAAATACTGGGATAATCGAAGAGAAACCAACAAGAAAGAAGGGAAAGAGAGGGCACTACATGGACAGTATACAAAAATAGCAGACCTAGAAGACCTATAAGTGGATGAAAAATGGATGTATGAAAAAAGAGACTGAAGGCCTGATCACAGAAGCATAAGACTAGGCATTAGCAACACGATGGAAAAAAGTGAATATAGAAAAGCAATCTGGAACACCTTTGTGCAGAATGTGTAATAAAAGAAATGAAAGAGTGTCTCACATTATATGCGAGTTTTCTAAGGTGGATCAAACAGATTATAAGGAGAGATATGATAAGGCTGTACAATTAGTGCATTGTAATCAGTGTAGGAGATATGGAATGCAGCATGCTAAATACTGGTATGAACATAATGCAGAAAAAGTGACCGAAAATGACAAGGCAAAGACTCTGTGAGATTTCAACCTTCAGATTGATCATGTGATACAAGCCGGCAGACCAGGCATCGTCATGAAAGACAACGATAAAGACCACACATGGATTATTGACATTGGAGTGCCTGGGGACGCTAGAGTAGAAGAGAAAGAAGAAGAAAAGGTTGAGAATTATCAAGATCTGGCGAGATAGTTACGTAGACTTTGGGAAACATCTGTAAATGTGATCTCTGTTGTCGTGGGACCACTTGGAGCAGTGGCAAAGTCGGAACAGTATCTGGTATGATAGATTTACAACAAAAGGGAGTAGTCAGGGTTAAATTTTCTGCTCTACTAGAAATGGCTACTATACTGAGGAAAGTGTTGGATGTCTAAGGTTAGGGGTTCTAACCAGACGCCAATTCACACCTGCTGCAGAGCTGAGGAAATAAACAAGAGCAATAATGATCATGATCATGATGATGGTGGTGGTGGTGGTGGTGGTGGTGGCGGCGGCGGCGGCGGCGACTACGATGACGATGGCTATGACGACAATGACGGTGGCGGTAACGGTAACGATGATAATAATAATATAAATAATAATAATGATACTAACGATAATGATAACAATTATGACGATGACAACGACAACAACAATGACAAAGACACCGAAAACGAAAACAACAATGATAATGACAGTGACCAGGGTAATGACAACGGTATTGATAATGATATTGATAATAATAATGATAGTGATAAGGGTATTGATTATGGTAATGGTGATGGCGACGGTGCCGGTGATGGTGACGGTGACAGTATCGATGGCAATAACGATGACAGTAATGATAACGGTAACAACAATGGTAATGGCAATGGCAATGATAGTGCGAATGGAACTTACACTGGTAACTTTAGCAGCAGTGATACCGTCAACGTTAGCGACAGCAGTAGTGCAGAATTGGCGGCAGAAGCAGCGGTAGCGGTAGCATTAGCGGGTGAAGCAACATTAGCAGAAAACGTAACGGTGGATGCAGCAGTAGCGGCTGCGATAACGGCAGCGGTACTTGCAGTTCTAGTAAGAGTAATGACAATGACGATGACAATAATGATGCTGAGAATGGCAATAATGATAATAATTATAAAAATTATAGCAAAAATTATAGTATATATGATGACGGCTTTGATGGCATTGACGGTGGTGACGGCATTGTCGGCATTGATTGCGGTGATCGCATTGCCGGAGATGACGGCGATGACAGTTGTGACGGTGTTGATGGCTTTGACGGCGTTGAGTGCGGCGTTGAGGGCGGCGGTGATGGCGGCGACGACGGCGGCGGCAGTATAGGGGGTGGCGGACTTATTATTAATGTCCCATAATTCTAGCTTTTACTACTAGTGATACCACTAACGCTACTACTATTTCTACAGCTGCTGTTGCTTCTGCAGCTGAGGCTGCTGCTGGTTTTGCCTCTGCAGCTGCTGTTGTTTTCAAAATTACTAATTGTTCTTTTATCGTTTATAATAGCTAATGATAGTAATAAATTGGTGGTTAGATTATTACATTTGTTTCAATTATTCATAGTTATTGCATAGCAAGAGTAATATTCATATTATCATTTTACTTGCTTTTTTCACAAGATGTTACAGTTCCGAATTATTTTCCATGCTTTTATTCAAGAATTCTGACTAATTGGGTATCACTTTCATTGTCATTCTTATTATATCAATTTCCAAAGCAAACAGTTTTTGCCGGAAAGAATAATTATTGTGCAGAAAACTTTTGTTATTTTATTTTTATATATCTTTTTGCGTTAATTACAACTTTCTTATAACAAGTTCATATGATTATTGACAATAACATGGATAAAAATTATTAGTAAAACTGGTTTTCACATTTTCACTATTCTGTTACTACTGTATGGTCTGAACAGAAACATAAAAAAATAAGCCATTGATATCATCAGCTGCATGAGGTCCATTAGAATCAACAATCATTAAGCAATCCATAGAACTTCAAAGATTGATTTCACATGCTGTTATTGTTTTCATCATTATAAATTCAGTTACTAGTTTATCTGGTAATTTTTATGCAGCTAGCAATTCGATACCCAGACTTTGTAATTTTATCATGGTTTTTATTCTAAAAATGAATTTGACAAATGATCAACACTCCTTAGTTGAAACCATGCATAGCTATTCCTGGAGCCATTTTTCTTCACTTTGTTTGGCCACTATTATTGACTTTGATTAAGTATCTTCTTTCCACCTATGAATGAGTGACAATTAGAGTTGATTGTTCAAGAATAAACTAGTTGTTGACTTGAAAGCAAACAACAATGCATTGGAGTTTTATGTCAAACTAATCAGCCAGATTTCAGCTGATCAAATTGCATTTTTTCATAAGCCTTTGAAACTATTTAGATGAAATATATCTAGTTAAGTATTGGTAGTAGCTGATTAACTCATGAAAGCCTGCCAGGTGTAGGTAGAACACTTGAACACTCAGTATGCAAATAAAAGCCTACTCAAAAGCTCAATCAGAATTTTGATGTCAGTACATGTTCAAATATGAGAAGAAAGTGTGTTTTATACCTGAAGAGCCAATAGTCCAACTCAGCTGGCTTTCAAGCAAACTCACTTCGGTAATTGTTGCATTCATATTATGTTTGCTTTCCAGATGTCTTTTTAGGTCTGCCAAAGTGCAACGTTTTATTTCTGTGTCGCAATCACCAAATGTGCAATAGCCCATGATACAAGGAGGAGCACAGAGTCCAATAAAAACTTGATCCCGATTTTTTCTACCTCCACATTGACTGCATTCTAATGTAAATGATGTGGGGCTAGTATGTTTTGTTATCTTGTGTCTGTCAAAATATTCGCTCAACACAAATGATTTCTTGCAGGTTTTGCTTATTCTGCACCATATCCGGCCACAAATGTTGCATTTTCCATACAAATGTGAGCTGTAGCCACTAGCCGGTTTGTTGTTTCTACTGCAGCATTCAGGAGTTCTCTCAGTTGAACCCTGTAACAATAATTGATCTAAGCAAACCGCCAATGGATTTAACACTAGGGCAGTTTAACTGTTTTAATGGCTGGTTTTGAGCATAATCACCAGTTGCCTAGAAGTTCTGTAGCTCAGTTTTTTGTTTTATCTAGAAGTCTTTGTTTTTATTTTCGTATGAAACTGACTTGCTAGCTTGCTCACAGTTTTAGACAAACAGCACTAAGGATTTGGTAAATTACTTGCTCAGACAATGATGAATCCAGATTTTGGAAAAGCAGCACTCGCTCACATTCAGCAAAATAGATATCCTTTCATGAAGAGTTTTTTAAGATAATAGACAGCAATTGCTTGCTTTCTCAAAACAAGATTCACAGTCACAACAGCCAGTGAAACCTCAATCTTCACCCGGTCAACAAACTGTACAATACGGGCGGGAATAGACATAAACATAAATAAGCATGTGTATAAATGGAAACGTACATTAATTAATGAACATGTAAGCAAATGGGCTAGTCAATTTCTGTCCATCTATTTCCATTTCCGTCCATCTATGTCCATTTCTGTATGGACAGAAATTGACAAATTCAATTAGATCCACGTTCTTTTATGTACATTCCATTTATGTCGATGCATAGATGCGTTTTTAGCTATTTCTGTCCGTATTGTGTGTTTCAAATATATCTGCAATTATACATATCCATTTATGCCTAAGTTTATTCATAAGGACTTTTGTCTGACAAAATCACAATATCAAAAAATGTTTTTTTTTAGATAGACAGCAGTTAATTGAGTAGCTGCTCTTCAAGAAAGAGCTACGAAAAGCTCATCAATACACAACAAACAACTGCTGACAAACAAAGAAGTTTAATGCAGACTGGTAGAGGTAGCTTTTAGATGCTATAATCATTCCTATTGCACTGGTTTACTGTCAATACAGAATGACTCTTCCTCCTTGAAATTTTTTAGAGGTTATGTGGTTGCATCAGAAAACTAGTATGTTAGATTGATGGGGAAGATCAGTGATGCTAAACTGTATGTTGAAGACAACCTTGTGCATTCCTTCACACACAGAAAAAAGTGGACCATTTGGGATTAAACAGGTGATTAAACACTGCAATGATTATTGTAAGAGTACAATCCGGCATCATTAGGGGTGATATTTGGTATTTCAGTAGAAGATTTGGGAGTGTTTGCTAGGAGTGACTAAGGATTAAAGTTGGACAATAAATTTCCCAGAAATTGTGGGTAGGTCAATATATCACTCTTAGGGGATTAAACTCTGGCTTTTATCAGCTAGCAAGAACTTCACTCCCAAGGGATTAGATTCTAGTTCCCCTGTATTGTTATTCTGCAAGTCCTTAATTGTTAGCTTCATTGATCCAGTAAGAACTTTAATCCAGAAATGGTTAAACTGTGGCTTTCTTCTTCAAGTTAGATTTTACTCCTGACATTATTAAAATGATTGAAAGCCTTGGCATTTATAGTATGATTACCTAATAGCAAGTGGGGGTATCAATGATCGCCTAAGTATACAATCTTATTGTGCCTGAATAGGCTATTATTTTCCCGCTCCAATCATTAACAAAGGGAGGACATGAGGATGATGGAGGCTTACGTAGCTGTCTCAAAATTCTAAGTAAATGATGACACAGAAGCAAGTAAATAAAGTATAACATGAAAACACAATTGTTTGGTTTGATTAGTAACCAAGTTCAGATACTAAACTGATTGAATGATGTTGAATGTTGTTTAGGAGTTCATTGATTGTCTTGTTTTTGTTACATTGGAAACTTTTGAACTTGAAGTGGCTGCAAATAGAAGTGACTACTATATTATATTTCTGCTCTTTAGAACTGTCACCAACTAGAGATGTCTTTCTTGAAACGAAAACTGAATATATGGGAAATCAGAGCTCACAAGTGATGAACAAACAGCTGCGATGTCGCCCGCTCTTCAGTTTCAACTCCTAAAGGTTTGTTTGATTCGGTTTAACTTTTGTTTTGTCATACCTGCTCATTGTGAAACGTGCCTAATGATGCCAATCTTATTTTAGGAGCTTGAAGATCGAAATCAGACATCATCTCTCAGTTTCAACTTGGAATCTATTGCATGTACGCTGAGTGTACCTCAGTGGCTCTATGTTGTAATAGACTATGCTATACTAATCATCATTCAATCAAGCCAGTTGTTATTTTTACTGATTTTTTTTCTATATTCTTAGTCAGTTTTATATTGTAATGCCTGTATTTCCGTTTTAATGGTGTTGTACTGCTTTCAATTTCCTTGTTCAATACAGGTTGCAATTACACTTGAAATACGCTTTGTCATTTTCTACCAGCTAGATCCAATACAAAATAATTACCTCCAATTCAAATCGCTTCAAATATTTAATCGCTTTCTGAAAAAAAAACAGTACAGACATAGCACTCCAGGAAGATTAATATTGACCCTAACTTTAATCAATGACTTGAATAGCCATGCTCCAAATAATAATCATCATGCGATTGAAAATCCGCATATACAGTGATTAGAAATGCTCTTGTTTTTAATCAGTGCTAGTGTAACTCAATCCTAATTTTAATCCTAAAGTGATTGAATATGGATCATTCACCAGTGCACTGGCTGTGGTAATAAATCAATCCCTGTTTATTTGTGTTTCAATCGCTCAGGTGATTACGTTCGCGGATAGTAAGATTTGATTGAAATAGGATTACAACTCCTCCACATTTTTCTGTGTGTGTTGTATGACAGCCCGAGAGAAGACAAAATGGGGAAAGATATGAAGAGAATCAGAAATGTTCTGTTGTGAATGGCAAAGCAAATCGATTTGTCCGACTTAAAAAAGTTTGATGAAAGCTTTCCAAAACATGGAAAGCTGTTGGAGTAATGTGGAAAATATAAGGGAAAAACCCAAACTCTCACCAATGCTAGAAACCCAATTACCAGTAATGAGGATGCGACTCTAGTACCAGAATGTATGGGAAATCTCAGTGGAACAATTAATATAGTAATCATGAATCTTATGGTAAGGAGGTTGTTCGATACCAAAGGGTGGGAACAGAATGATATCAAGAATATTGATGATTATTGTGAGGATGGTGATAAAGATTTGGAAATAATGACACATCGATTGGAAAAACTTTAAAAGAAAGTATTCGACATGATACCTACCAAAAAGGATTAAACGATGTGTTAGAAACTGCTGTCTTGTTTGAGAAACATTGGAAACTACGATCCAGACACTGGCCAGATAAAACTCAACGGAAGGTGGTTTAGCACTAAGCTTTTAAATACTTTGTTGCAAGAAGCATTAACCAAAAAAGACTTAAAAATATCAGCAACAAATAATGACAGTATTTTTAGCAGTCTGTTCATCAGCCAAGTAATCACAGCTCTCAAGAGATCACAAAAACACAGTCCTAAGAGAATTCCAGGAACGAAGCAATCTGTGACTATAAACTAAAATGACTGTTTTAAAGTTGCCTGCAATACACTATATTGCTTTCACATGAACAGAATATTTCAACCTGTTATAACAATCTTTTGCAAGACCTGATTTTGATTTTGTAGATGTGGAGAAAAAAACGGTAACCTTGCTGCCTTTATGGTTTGAACTATTCTATTGAACAAAAATTGAGAGAAGTATTTGTTCAATACTTATGTTGTAACGCTTTAGTTTGTTACTAGTGTTGTTTCCAAGATTCCTAGTCGCTGCTGTAATAGATGTTGTTCCTTTAATCAGCCACAATTATTTTACTATGATCCAATCTAGATACTCTAGAATCGTGAATACCGCTGTGATTTGATTGAAAATGGAAATCAAAGGAGGCATCATGCCTACAAAATACAACAATCAATTGCTGAGATTGATTGATTTTTATCAGCAATTTGATCCACATAAAGTAAAATAATTATTTATTAATGTTTACTTTAAAACTTTTGTCATTGTTGCTACTGTAGTAGATGTTGCTCATTCATTCATCTGCAATTTTTTTGATTTGATCTCGTCTAGATCATTTAGAATTTTCATTTAGAGCTGCTATGTTCTGTTTGTATAGAGTGTAAGGGAATTGTTAAATAGTAAGCTTTCGCTGAAGATGATTTTTCAGCAACAATTATTGGAGCCGTGGGAGTTGTGGGTTAAAAAGGAGATTCTTCAGTTATTCGTTTTGATATCAATTCTAAACAAAAATAACAAGAAGTTATTAATATCCGTCTGGTTATAAATAATTTAAATCCAGTTGTTAAAAAGGATTATCTGTTGATACTTAAATTATCACAGTATAACTCACCTAATTAACACCTCAAGGGATCATAAAATTTTGCTCTACTTATGAAATATTTGATTTTAAAGTTTTACTTCATTGCACTTTTTCAAGGTATGATATTAAGCATATTGTAATAAAAACATGATGAAATCTATATGTTTGTTTATTTTTTAATCTGCTTTAACCACACAAGCAATGCCTCAATTAAGGCGCCATTTTTTGTCAATCTGCTCCTGCATCCCACGTTCTATTTCTCTACAGCAATCTCTAAGCTCTGTTTGTTCTCTAGCCATGTCCCTATTCTAGACTTGGCAATATCCTTTTTTTGGCAATGGGAGTCAGCTTCTGATCTCTTCTTGTACATCTTTAAGATTAAAATTCAACTTTTTTAATGAAAATCTTTTGCTTTCACTGGAGCTCGTCATGCTTGTAACGGAAACTTTATTTGCAACATTCATATCTGTTTATGCTAAATCAAGGAGTGTACAAGAAATTCGGCCCTGTGCGCTATAGTATGACACACTAACTTAGTTTATGGAAAGCATGTATTTTGTGTGCCTATATGCCTATTGATAACTCATATGAGCTGCATCCAGCAGCTGCTCCCAACTAATGTGGCTTGATCACTACCATTGGTTAATTAACAGAATAGCGAGCATCTATTGGCCAGTGTTGCTACGCATATAAGGGACATATATTGTAAACCTTCAACCGTGAACGCTTCCAATGCTATTGCAATTGAAAATTGGCTTAGAAAAAGATGAAGTATTGATGTTTATGTTCGAATAACAACTGAATAATCCGGTTTAACAGGTATAATTATAATGAGGTGATGGGTATTTGATATAGTTGTCCTATGTATCGAGAATTTTGGTTTTGCAGGATTTTTCGTTTTCGTTTTCTGAGCTGTGCCTTGCGGGCAACCCTAAAGACGGGTCTCATAAGCTTGGAACTTGTGTGAGCAGCACCCTATACCCATGCCCGCCGTTACCGGCTACTGTTCCGAAAAGGCAGAGGGGGATCTTTTACTAGCATGACTCCATAGTTATTATGGAGAGTGCAATCAAACTAGGGACCACGTTATTTTTATGCCCATATCCGACCAGGCAGAGCATAGGAAGCCAAATATCTTGCTCACAGATAACCGTGCTGGGAATCGAACCCCCAGATCCAGGATTGACGTGCAAGCACTTTAACCACTAGACCACACGTGCCTCCGATTTGGAATGAACAACATCTGATTCATTTCCAAGAGTCTATAGATAGAGGGATTTTTGAGCAAAAACTTCTTTTGTAGTTGCTCGAATTGGCTCAAAGAAAGTTTTTTTGTCATACGCTCGAAGAAAAACTTTCCATTGGCGCAAAAAAAGAAGTTTCATTTGCACGAAATAGATATGTCTCATTTGTGTGAAGAAATTGTTTCTCTTACGCACGGAATTCTTATAAATTATAAATGTACTTTTTGCTCTAGCTCTTAGTCATTCCACGTAGAGCAATGCTCGTTGCGGAGTTATCTGTCCACTTCATCCTTCACGAGCAATGCTCGTGATTATGTTTGCCCGGTTCTCGGAACGTTTTGCAAACGTTTGTGTAAACTCACAGGAATAATTTTTATACCATCGTGTAGAACAGACAATTGCCTATTTCTGGTCTTTGTTTGAAGACTGTATGACGTTCTAAACGGAAACAGTACCAAATATCCTTAACCCATCACTTCCTGTTTTAAATTTCGGATTTTTTTTTGATAATAATGGGCAAATCTTTTTTGGAAAGGAGCAAGGACATTGTTTTCTTCTTCTGATTTAGTTAGTTTATTATTATGTTAGATTGTTTGAGCTCTCTGATAATGGAATTGAAGGTTGGTAAGCTAGTAATTGATTATTTAGATACGGCATTGATAATAAATAATTAATTAATATATTGTGAGGGACGCCAGCACGCTCTCATATTTTATTATTATTATTTACTTAGTAAGATACTCTCTCGCAATTACCGTCTGAGCTTGTGTCTCATTGTTCTATTTCCTTTGTCTAAGAGTTAAGCTTTTATCTCCGAAATAACTCACTGTCTACGTTTATGTCTCCTCGCTACACACTGTCTATGTCTATGCAAGGGTCTATTGTTTACATGTGCCTACGATACTATTTACTGCGTTCTACCTTGTACCAAATAATTATTTACTACAACTTATTATATTTTTTCCACGTTTTTAATTATTACAAAGTGGGTGTTGATGTAAGGGCAAGGCGTGGCTTGCACCAGTATTTTTACTCAGGCGTGGTTAGTAATGTGTACCCGCCTTCCCTGTATTTAAATGGATGTCAATGCAATAAAATTCAGAGTTAGCCTGACTCTCAGATGATTCTCTCTCTCTGAAGCAAGCACAGCTAGGAGCACCAAAACTACAAGCGCTGACCTGGTCGACTGTTAGCAAGCACGAAGCTAAGGTGGAAAGTGAGAACGGTTCGCCCTATCACTGTGTATACCCTCACCTGAGGTGAGGATTACAACACAACGCCTAGTGCACTAATAGTTCGACATACCAAAATCGGATTCGGGGAATCCAACAAGCTAGTCAACAATAATTGCAGGGAAGTTATTGTCGATCTCGACTGAGTCCAGATTCAGCTGCAAATAACTTTAGCATAATTATTGTCAGAGCACAGTTCGAAACAAACTATAAGCTAGACAAGTAATTCCTGAGGAATTAATGTCAGAGCACAGTTTGAAAAAAACTATAAACTAGACAATAAATTGGCACGAGTATTGTCACAAGTCACAGTTCGCAACAAACTATAAACTAAACGATAATTGCAGTACAATTACTGTCGGACATGACCATGTTCGGACGCAGCCAATAATTATCCAATAATTATTGTCCACTGCCAGCAAACATACACGCCAGATTCGGCAGCACCCATAATTGTGCAAACCAGTAGATGCTCTCCAGACAATAATAGTAGATTATTGTGAGTAGACTTGGGCCACAGTAGAATACGTCGGGAGCGTGTACAGGTGGCTACCACCCAGACGCAAATTCCTGTACAATATTTTTTTATTAATTTTGTAAAGTTGTTGACTGATGTTGTTCTTTACATCAAAATGTAGCTCTAAATGTTTCTAGTTTATTCGTGCACTAATGAGGGCTTTATTTTTGCCTGTAATAAAAATAATAATTATTTTCAGAAAAAAAAATTTCCGAAAGTTTCCGTCATTTGTGCAACAAGTGTCCAATTGTTGTTGCAGTGTTCTAACACTTTTCTTGCATATTTTTGCTTCAAATTTGGCTAGTCTTATCAAAATTTTGTCCTCTTTCCAGCTGTGTTATCAGTTTCACGTTTAGTGTGTTACTTTTTTGTAACTGGTTGATCTGTTGAGGTCATTACTAAAAAATGGTCTCCGAACTAAAAAAATAATAAAAACAGTTTAGACTGGTGGAATCAATATGATATTAATTCTCCTGAGAGAAAAGAGACTGCTGATTCTCATGAGCACAAAGTTGTTACCATATCATCTATAAGTGAATTTTAACAAAATTTTGAAAATTGAACTTTTTTTGCAAAAAGTGGGTGATTCCTGGGGTAATTTATTGGTCGAAGCGGATGCAGCTCAAAGAGTTTTAAGGCAAGATTTATATTAGTGAAAAACGCTCAAACTTGTGTAAAAGTTTGATTAATGGGGAAACCCAAAAAAAATTACTGCAGGCTTATAGAAAACAATGGGAAAATTCTGGAAATCCCTTTAGTTAATTGGGCGTCCCTACTGTTTGAAAACTTTCTCAGGTTGTGCGGTTTCTCTATTATAAACGGATTTTCACATGAAGAAAACAAATTTTTTTAGTCTACCAGAAGTTCTTATATGTTTTAAAGCGTTTTTTGTGCTAGGCTTCTCATTTTTTTTCGGTTCAGGTCAATCAGCTCAAATTCAGCTATACAAGTGCCACTGAAAAAAAATTCACTCCAGCAGCAGCGGCCAAATAAACAGCATCTACTGCAGCTACTAGCAGGACTCTCAGCAATAAGGTGAGAAATGATATATGATAATTCAATACAAGTTGGAGAAATGAATTATTTGCGCTGTAAAAAAGAGCTACCCTTCGAAACCAGTTGCTTTACTCTCCACACTACGAAAACAAAAGTGTCTTTTTTGTCAGAAAGGTAACAATCGGATTACAATTATTTTTTGCAGTGTCGCATCTCATGCTGTAAGATACAAGTCTTGGATGTTGACAAAACTGACTTTTTTGTTGGAGAGCTAACAACGGGCTCTAATCATTTATTTTTCATGTTACTTACATATCTAATGCTGTGAACGTGTTCTCTTTGAATTTATTAGTAAATGTTATATACCTTTTGAAACCATATGGTTTGTTCTAAATAATACCAAGTCTAAGATTTTGGGAAAATTTTTCTTTTCTTCAAGGAGGTAACAACCACTTTGAAAATATTTATCATTCATTGTACAGTAGTAGCTCATGCTGTGAGATACAAAGTTTTTGAAGTTGAAAATAACTGAAATTTTGTCAAAGAGCCGACAACAGGGTTGTAATTATTTGTTATTCATTGTACTTACATTTATAATGTTATAAATGCGTATTCCTTGAGTTAATTATTGCTATTCAAACTTAAGTTAACTAAAGTCTATCAGGTAATAAATATTACAACCTTGTTTTGATATTTATTGCCATTTTCCAATGTTTTTTTTCATAGTTTACTGTAAAGTCTAAAAAGTCTTCGGCGATGTTGACAAAAGGCTGATGTTGGAAGAACAAGTAATAGATGATACGCTTTAACACCAAGGACTAAACTCAATAGTAACCGCCTTGCATTGGTCAAAGGGAAAAAGTTTTGAGCATGTTGATTGCAAAAATGAAGTGAAGTGCAAGGTTGAAGCTGGTAACAAATCTGAAACCGAATGGACTAACAACCGGGTTTAAGTTATTTATAACTCAATGTACTTACACATCTCATGCTGTGAATCTGGACTCCATAACTTTCTTCTTACCATTCACACTCAAATTAGCTGAAGCGTGGTAATTAATTATTACCACAGTTTCGCTTTGATACAGATTATCATTTACTAATATATTTTTGTTATTCTTTTCATAGATTGCTCTCAAGACTACGAAGGGTTTGACGTCGTCAACAAAAGGCTGATAGGGGAATGAAAAATAATAGATGATACTTGAAAATTAAAGATTAAACTCAATTGCAACTGACGTGAGGTGATCAAATAAAAATGGTTACTGCAAAATGTTTGGAGCATGCTGATTGCACGAAATGAAGCAAAATGCATGCTTCAACCTAGTATTAAATTTAAAGTCAGAGCTTGGAGTTTAACATTGTAGCCATGAAACTCATAGGTCTATAAATGTTACTTCATAGTGAAGCAAACAAAAACTTTGCAAACTTCCATTTTTCAAGTGTTTTTCTATATTTTGCTAACTGACAAGTCATAAAAAAAATCATTAGCTGCTCAACAATGGTCCCCTGTTAACTTATAACTTGTAAACTAACCCTTTTTGATATTTTTAGTCTAAACTTTGTTAGCTTTACTCATCATTATTACTCTTATTCCATTCTGTCTTTTGAATAGTTATTGCACCATCACAACAGTTTTCTCTTTATTATATCTTTTATCAGTTGTACCACATTATATTTTTCTTTATAGGCGATTGAAGCTACATATGTATGACCTGCTCTATAGTCATCAGTAAAAAATCCCATATCCTGTTGTGAGATGCATAGACAAGAGCTTAACAAAAGCAACAGTAATTTTTTCAAGCTTTATAAATGTGATTTTTGCTCTAAAGGTTTTCCAAAAAGGTATAAATTCAAGGGCCCCAAAAATACTCACTTAAATGAAGAAGTTAAGAATTCTATAACATATCTCTTTTTTTGTGTTCACACTACTACCAGAAAAAAGATTTTCAGCATCTTATGTGTATTCTTGTTGTTTCTGATTTTAAAGAATACAAACATTAAAAATATACATGTATGTTTTGAAAATAACACCGAGTAAAACTGTAATATTAACGTTGGTAAGTCGGCATTTATAAATTACTAAAAGTTTGTGCAAAATAACTATCATGGTTCATAACGCTCTAGGAGTCAAGATGGGCATAAACAAAAAATGTACATGGACATGAATGAAATTGTACATAAATTAACATAAACGTATATAAAATAACTTTTAAATTTCTGTCGATATATGTCTGTTCATGTGCATAAGGAAATTAATATATATATATGGAGAGAACTGGACATGCTCATTTATATACAAGTTCATTTGTGAACATTTTTCAGTTTTGTTCATGTACATCTATGTTCATGGCTAATTCTGTCCATGTTGTACAGTTTGCATTTGCATGCACAATATGAAAATTGTACATGCATACACAGTTTGTATGTGCATGCATGTGCTTGTACAGTTTGTATGTGCATGTAAAAACTGTACATACATGTACAAACGAGTAGAAAGTGCAGGTTTCGAAAGTAAAAAAGAGAATAAAAAATGGTGAAGAGAGAGGTTGTAGGTATGTGGCAGGAATCAAGGGATAAAAGGAGGTATCAAGAGCCATCCATTTGTGAACGATTGACTGAACTGGGGATATGATCTGTGGCATAAACCTACACATGAGTAGTTGAAATATACTAATGTTAGACCTTTTTAGCATAAAAATTACATATTACGAAGGGGTGTAAATCAGAGTTTAGCTTCTGAAGGTAACTCTAAATTAACCGCCATGAGGAGTAACGATTACGTGATCCTCAAAAACCTTTCACATTCTTTGATCGAGATTTTCTATTTTTATATTATAAAATAATAGAGAGGAGCGTGTACAGGGAAAAAAATACTTAAAAAGTAAAAAAAAAGTCATGTCATGACAGGGGGAAGATTGAGGCATAACTGTTACCTGATATTCACAAAATCTCCAGACTTTCCGACCAAAACCTGCTCCTGTTATACTACCTTTATTGACGGACACAGCGGTAAGGTGTAGTTCCTTATGCTTACAGCTAAATACGCTAAATGAAGGATGACTGAACTCCAGCAAGAGCAGTTGAACAGCGAAAAAAGCAAAAATGAGTGAGTTATACATCATTACATATACTACGGTATAGTTTTGTTAACCTTACCACGATTCTAAATCAAATTTTTGCATCCAGTCGACACCTGTCCTAATCAGACCTGAGTGAAGCTGTTATGTCCCCTTAGACTACTGTTATTTTTTATTTTTCTCGAGTCTCCAATCTCATTTATTGTTCTTTTGCCTGTCACTTCTCACAGCTTGCATTGCCCTACGATAACCCTGCTCTAGCAAAGCACAGACCTCTTAGTTCATCATTTATTTGCTCCGCCTACACCACCCAACTGATTACAATTCACCATTGTGCACTTACTTATTAAAATATGTGTGCAACGTGTTGTCTCGCTCGCCGCTATCCAAGTAAGAGTACTCAACTGACTAACCAACTAACTGACTAACCAACTGACTAACCAACTAACCAACCAACTAACTATCCGGGTAACCAGCTAACGAGTTAACCAACCAACCAACTTACTAACAAACCAACAAATCAACTAAAAGCTTAACAAAATAACCAATCAACCAAACAAATAATCAACAGACCAACTAACTAACTAGCTGGCAAGTGTTAAACGATGAGGCTATAAAAAGTGATCCAATTTCTAAGTATTTGTACTAGAAAAAAACTCTGATTGATCAACCAGCGGTATGAAGGTTGTTCTCGACTAAGGCATTCAATTTAAAGACATTCCCGATTTCTTCTTTGGCACCTTTGCTTCTACTAAGAGAATTAACCGACAGGCATATTTGGTTTGAAAGGAATTTGCGAAGCAAACCAGAAGTGTACAACTAATTGGTCTAATAAATGTTTGCGATATTTTTCATATTGCTCAGCAAAAGGAGTGAACAAATATGATTAGTACCCAAATACAAAGTCTAAAACTGGACAAAGTTTTTGAACAATATTACTTTTTCCTTTAAGGGGAGCCAGAACTGCAGGTTTACTTATTAGGCTAATAGGAAGAAAAAGAGCTGTTGGTATGTACTTTGGATGAAAAGCAGCACCAACTTGTCAAATGTGAAAACCTTTGTACTAACTAGTTTTGCAATTACCTGAGAACCAAGTCAAAATGATTGGTCGCTTTGTAGAAACACTCAATTTGTTTATTATATTTGGAAAAAGAATAAGTTTGCAGCGAAGATGTTTGATACCAAGATAAATTAAATTTTAATTGAGGTGTCGACATCAAGGTGGTAGTTACAAGAAACAGTGTCCAAGATCGCTATGGTTAATTGAATTCTGCAACGAGAGCCCAGTTTCATAATTACAGCAAAATGAAAATAAAGAGCTCATTACAGGTTTTCTTACAATTCTATACAATGCCCTATCTGGCATATGCATTATCGATGACAATATATTGATATAGCCGGACATTTCTGCCTCTCTGCCAAATTTCTAACTGTTTGTCAACTGCTCCCATTACCGCTTCTTCCCATTTTCGTGTACTGCAGTGATCACTTCTCGCTGTTCCCCTTATCCCTAAGTTTGCCCTCTTGGTTTGTCATGTTATCCAATCATTGCTCCAGGCTGCTACAGCATCGTACAACAATTTGTAAACCTGCAGCAGCTTTCAATTGCAGTTTCCGAAACTGCTACAGATTTTTTGATTATGATACAGACTCCTTGAAAACTACAGTACTGAAATTGCTACATCACTCCGAATTCGCAACAAAAAACCCCGCACTGTTTTGCAGCGACACAGACCCTGCTCCAGCAACCTCTGAACCTCTGCTTTACTTAGGATTAGATTACACTCTTCTTGCTTCTACATTGCAAAGATTCCAGAAGATGGCCAATAAGAGAGCGATTTGTGCTTGGGACATCAGCACACATGACAGAAAGAATAGATCTTAGGGAGTGGGTTCAAACATTTCATGGTTACGTATGACAGCTTAAAAAAGCCGTTGATTGGAATTTCATGACTCTAAAGTTCATTAGCGTTTGTCGCACAGCTCTTGATAGCGCCTGATTCCTATAGAGCGCGAATTTCATTGACTGTCAAATTTATAGTGCTTGCTTAATGAAACTCTGAAGGGCTGAAAATCAAACACCTTTAGTGACCCTTTTACCGCCTTTGTGCCCGTTTGTATTAAATTTCCATCTGAATTTACGGTGCATTGCTCATCCCCACAATGCACACGAGCCTTCAATACAGAAATTAAATGCAAAATGGACAGACCTATTTGAGAACAGTATTGTGAAAACCAGCCACTTGAATCTCAACAGCTTGACACGGTCAGCTAAACAAGATGGCAAAGCATGAAGCTGTTGTACTCAGGCCAGAGAGAAAAGAAAGCGAGGCCTTGGAATTTTACTAACATCTAGCATTATTTATTCCCAAGTTCATGGATGAACAGGCAATAACAAATCAGTTACTTCATTGCAGAAAAAACTAAAAAGTAAACCAGTGGTTTCATTGGTAGAAACTGGCTGCACCACGAACCTACTCACCTAGCAAACTTCAAACAAGTTATTGAACTATTTTTAACAAACCCTACAATTAATATAATCCGATGGGATAATGACAAATGGTACTTAATTTTTCTTTGATAGCGCTATCAATACTTCCCACCAACTTCAAGGCAGAGAGATAGAAGCATAATTTCTAATGAACCACATCAATGAGAATGTTTTATTTGGCATGCGCTTCCTCGCTGTCCACAATCGCAGGAGGGTGTAAATGAAAAAATAATATAAGCATTTATCTTGCTGAAAACGTAAACAAGACACGAGTTGCCAAAAATTGCATCTTTCCACTTCTGGATGAAGCACCACAGATGGGGTGACAACTATATGGCAGCCAAGCATGTCAATTGTTGAACTCTGCAAGTTTTAGGCGTACCAATTGCGTAGATCCACTTGCAGAGCAAAGATATCAACATTACCCTGACCCTTTAAAATACACTTCTGCACCAGTCATAGACGGGAGACCATGATTTTGCTTAGACTACCTGGTCATGCAATGTGGGTACCCCACCTATTTTTAGCGCATGTCCTCTAAGCCACCAAGAGACTAGTGGAAAATTGGCGGATTACTTGGAAAACAGTGTTGTTTGGCTGTCCACTAACAGCCAAAAAAGCTTCATAGCCAGTCCCCTCTAAAATTATGTCTTCAAAAATTAAAGGATGAGGCGCTCCCTTAGCAAAGTTTCAACCATCTCAGCCTACTCCAGTTCAGCAACGGTTTGATTTCCCAACTTCTAAAACTTGCGTGTCATTTGCGCTCGTTTAGTTCCGCTGTAACTTTTTTAACAAACGTAATTGAATATTGCTGGCCTTCTCTGTCAGTTAGTGTTAAAAAAGCCTTACTTTTGTTATTGGACTTTTTTCTCATTTAGTTTTCCAACTGTACTTCCTCAGGCAGGAAACATCCGTGGTTTTACACTGCATCGTTTAATGCCATTTCTAACTTCTTTTAAGCATTCAGTTTTTTTTTCTCCAAATGGTTCCTTGAAGCATGCCTTTGTTCATGTACAGCGATTTTATCAGCTCGGGGTGGGAAACTGTGAATTTGCATGTACATTGGCATCAACTGAAAAAAAATTTACACCTATAATTTGAATGGTTAGTTCAATCACTAATTTTGCCAGGAAGATAGGCTGTTGTGCAAATAGTAGATATTGCCATAAAAATTGAAATCTGATTTAGAAATTTTTGGTAGTCACACAAACCTGTTCTGAGTTTATAAATATCAGAGCACTATCATATCCGCTTTGGCTGGTAATTTGAGTAAGATGTATGGTTACTGACTGAACTATTCAATCAACGCACTTGTTTCTGAAAAATTGCTGAGAGTTTCTTGTTTTCACATGAAGTGTGTTTTTTTATTCCTATTCACTATCTCTAAAACCCTCTACAGATGACAATAGATTCTTGTTGTTAGCAAACATCCAAGACCTGGACTTTCTTCATTTATTTTTGATTCAGAGTGAAATAACTGTTTGGGAAGAATACAAAAACTGCATAGTGAATTAACACTTTTTTTATCAGAACCATCTAGACTTCATTGTGCGCAGAAATTGGGTAACAAGTTGGTGTTTGGTTATCATATTTCTTATCTCTCCGAAACTTACTCAACTTTTCATTCGTTTTTCACCACCACCCTGGAGCACCATGTATTTTTTTGTGCCATATACCTGAAGAAACCCTCATTTGCTTTAGGCAGGCTTGTCATTAGCAATCTAGGGAATGGTTTGCCAGAACTTCTACTACTTCACCCCCTACTTCTTCCCACCTACTATAAAGTCCTTCACCAACCATCAACCTTCTTCTACCTATCATGTAAGTTAACAATAACTATTTTCAAACTGATAGGCTCGATTCCACCAGATTTTGATTTTGCCAGATTGATACCGCTGCGTTGCCATCTGATTGTTTGATAGCTAGTCTAAAGGGGACCATTTGGAGTGTAAGCAATATGAATGAAAGAAAAAAGCCAGATTCAACTCTGTTTTGCCAACAGAAACAGAGAGAAAAATTGATGAGTGTACAGAATTTTTCAACTTGCTGATATGAACTAGAGTACGAATGTTGTATATTTTGCTTTATGCTGAATTTTTCTGGAGAACATCTATGTATTGTTAATCCATCACCCTTATTAAACTCTGAACTTTGTAAGCTCTCAGAGCTTTTGTCTCGCTGCACTTGGTGAGTTTGATCTCTACAGACAGAACTCTTGTTGTCAGGAGTGAGTTTGCAAAGTTTAGTCTCCTCAGGCATGCAGTTTGTCAATAAGCTCCCCAGTATATTGGATCCCTCCCCCCTCAGTGCAAGTTGTAATAACTAATAGTGAGTGAACGCTATTCACATGTGTACCTAATGCAAAAAACAACTTATTACTGCAAAACAAAAAAAAAACACAACAATAGCTTGCTACAAAGTAAGCTGCATAGAGCTAATAATTGAAACCTAATGTTAAACTATGGAATAGAGGAGAAAGAATTAAACAGCATTGTCTACTGAACATGCAGACCATAGTTATACAATTATGCAGAATTTTAACTTTGATTCAGCATAATGATTGTACAGTAGCAGCCATTACACCAACTTGATAAAACACTGATCATTGTTTTGTTCAAATTGAAAGAGCCAGTGTTTCACTAGCTGTAAATGGTAATGTAGTAGCAGATTTCTGTCATGGAGTCTAAGGACAAGGTTTTCCTGCTTCCAAGCGTCTTTCAGTTGGCACCAGTCACCATGAAGACTTTTGAGGTACCTTTTTGTGTGCACCAGGTGGTATAGTGTAACTTTTATTATTAATGTTTAACTATGTATTTATTGTGCAGGGTTCATTCATGTTGTGATTTGGATGATGATTTAGATCATTAGATTTATTAGTTTATAAACAAGGAATGTATGTTTAGTTTAAACGGGGGGGGGGGGGGGGGGTTGCATTGTGTTTGATTGTTGGATTAACAACGTATAGTTATCGGTATAGGATTACTATAAGAAAAAACTTGACCTATTTATTTTCATATAAATCCATGCACATATTCACATAAATATTCATATTCAGTTATGTTCATAAGCATATATGTTCATGTCCATATTCATATTCATATCCATATCTGTGTGATTATATAAATCAAAGTTCTACTAATGATTATTGTATTTAAAATATGAATACAGTAACAACTGTGAGAAATTTAACGCTGAAGATAAAGAATTGTTTTCGTTACTAACCGCTGGAAGGTTAGGTTGATACCCCATCGAAACACACTCATCTTTTGGGTGAAAATATATCAGTCCTCGTTATAGTTGACTGTACGTTAACTTTTTTCACTCTTTTATTATGAAAACTCAATTTTTTCCTCTCAACGATTTTTTTTTCAATATATTCAGATGACTTTGTTAGTTCAAGCCATTAATTTGCTTGTTCAAATCTTTGGAACTAAGTTTGTTTCCTTTTTCTCTCCAACATTAGTAGGGTTTAGCATTGAGCCCAACAGTTCAATCTGCCAAAAACTCCTCGTTGAAAAACCGAGGCATTATTTTTTTCATGTTTCAGCGTTTTTTTTTTACAACAATCGAGTACGTTTCAGTCTGAATCCATTGTTTTGATACTGAAAAACTGATCCCTATATGTGTCGCAGTATGGTTTCTGGAAACCAATTGGTGTCATCATTTTAAAACTTTCTTTTCATATCTGCTTTTACTATTTTCTAATGATCCACTCAAAGCAATGTATGCACTATCTGTATCCATTTCAACATACTGGAGTTCACTTCTATCGATCTCTTCATAAATAAAAATAGTGATTGTATTACTTACAGCTATGTCTACGGTTTAAGATAACTATTAGGTTAATAGAAGCGAACTAAGTGTTACTTACTTGTCCATAAAGTCATAATAAGACTTTGAAATTCTCAGCTTGGCATATTGTAGTACAGAAAACCCCAATTGCACTGGAATAATCATAGTCAGCTGAAATGATTAACACGATGATTAGAGGTTAAGGTTTGAGAACTTAATAACTTTGTATTGACTTCAACTAGATTTTAGAATGTACTATTTGTTTAGCGCTTATGATTTCATAGAAATCTTCTCCTCCATAGAAACTGATTTATTCCCTCTGATACAAAACGAAGCTTTGCTCTGTTTTTTTTTGTCAGTGATTATTTTCCATAGGCAGCATTTCATACCAACTTATTGGTAGGGGTGAGTAATTCTTGAGAGGAATTCATATCTCCCATTCTCCTAGCATCTGAAACCAATGTTTAAAATGCTCCAAAAACCTTTCTAGGTTTGTATTCTATCAGCTGATAGACTTTTGTGATTTTTCATCCCTGTTTAAAACACCATTTTTAACAATGGGCTCATTAGCAATAATTTCTCTCCATACATACTGTGGTGGAATTTTATGTCTACTACCACTGCGCAAGGTCCCCCTGACAACTGTTGAGTGTCAGGCAAGCCTGAATAGAGCCTGGCACAGCCAGAACATAAGCAAGTCAGCCGGTAGAAACCCTACCGGCCCTGCAGCATTCACTGCCTTCCCTGCAGCATTCACTGCCTGCCCTGCAGAGGTACCACCGGCCCTGCAGCACACCCTGCCGGCCCTGCAGCATGTACTACCGGCCCTGCAGTGCCATTACCATACCTATACCGGGTCGGTGAGCAAAGAACTACTATAGCCTGAGAACCGAAATTGATACCAAAGGTGCAGGAGCCCGACTTTGCAACATAGCTGTCCTCAAACAAGACCAAAGCCAAGGACCACAAGCCATAAGGACCAAGAACCAGGGCTACTCATTGCACCACCATGAGTAAGCAAGATTGACTAAGAAGCTCCGCCCCCTACTTCTGGGCGCCTGGCACATTTAACTCTATATTAACCAATGACTGTATCATATATTTATATCTCATGATCTGATTAGTGTAAACACTTCCTGCCATTACTGATTTGTTGCCCCTTGTTTGGGCATTTGTTTTAATCATGTTCTGCCTATAAAAGGCAGAACATTTCACTAGACTCTTTGTATTGTATTGGGATTCTACCTGTGCTTAAGCCAAGTAGCATGATACATTTACCCTTATTATACATTGCTGGTTACGCTGTGTAATAAAGTATGGTTTACTCAACAAGTCATTGAGTTGTACGTTTGAGCCGTGGGCTCCGGGAACAGTTGTGGAGTTGGCATACTCCTCTGTTGGAAGTTGACCTCTGGAGTGAGGCGTTGTTGGTGGACGTTTGGTCGGCCCCCCAAAATCCACTACACTGGTGGCAGCGGTGGGATTGTTCTCACGCTGTTGGACTGCGCTACCTTGGAACTGCATATTGCAGCCCGAAAATCCGGATCTGTATTCACTGTACAGACCCCCCATTTGGACACTCTTGAACAGACGTTGAGCTTGCTCCGCCTGAAGAAGTGCTCCCCAGAAAGTGTGCGTCACTTAGCTCTGCATAAACGTTGAGTTTACTCCGTTGCACCAACCAGACAGCCCAGTATCTTTAATACCGGCCCTGCACACACTGATACCGGCCCTGTGTCTTCTGATACCGGCCCTGCTAACACTGATACCTGCCCTGTGTCTTCGGATACCGGCCCTGCTAACTTTGTGACCGGCCCTGCGCTCTAAACGCCGGCCCTGTACACATTACTACCGGCCCTGTGCAATATTGTACCGGCCTTGTGTTACTTTCCAGTACCTTGTTTACTGAGACAATTTGATATAGACAGCCCTAGACGCTGTAGAGACCTGGTGCCGCTAAAAACGGACCAGCACACTATCCATTGTACACTTGAGTTGAGTTACTCCTCTAAGTCTAGACAATGGCAAACCAACGGGTACGCAGCGCTGGTAGGGTACCACCTGCAAACCCCGAAGCGAATGTGATGGAACGTTTGACAGAAGCGTTACAAGCCGTCATGCAGCCAGCCGCTGCCAATCACCGGTCTTTATTTAAAGCACCGAAGTTCGATGGAGACGGAGACGTGGACTATTTCATAGAGCGCTTCATGGGAGTGGCTGAGGCCAACGAATGGCCAGAGCAGACAGCGTTGCTGCATCTGCGAGAGTCCCTGAGAGGGAGTGCACTTGAGTGTGGTAAGGCACCACAGTTGCAAGGCATATTTGCTGATTTACGGACAAGGTTTGGTTTAACCCCCCGTGAAGCAAGATACTAACTTACTGGCCTCCGCAGGGCGTATAAGACTACGCTGCAGGAGCATGCCACTGAAGTAGAACGACTGGTGCAGGTTGCGTATGCGGACCTCCCCCACAGATCGTTGCAACGAATGATAGTAGATATCTTCAGCTCTACATTAGGCAACCCCTATTTGCAGAGACACCTCCTGGCAATACAGCCAGTGGAACTTTCAGACGCAGTGAGAGCAGGGAACGAATACCTGCAGATCAGGACAGGCCCTGAAGAGAGGTCTACTCACCTGCGCATGGTAGACGACGAATCTACAGAGGAGGAGGAGTACACTGACGATGAGTCGGACACACCGCATTCTGCAGTGAAGAATGTCCGCCCTGCACCGCCAAACAAGGACTCTCTGACAGCGGTCATGGAGGCATTGGCGGAACTCACGAAAGAAATCAAGTCATTGAAATCAGGAGCTACCCCTACACCACAGCCTCCTCCACTGCCTGATCAACCACCACTCCAGTGCTGGGACTGTGGAGAGTTGGGACACATGAAAAGGCAGTGTCCAAAGAGATCATGGAGTACCAGACCACAACAGATGCCAGCCCAGATGGGAAACGGCCGTCGCCCGCAGTAGAGCTACCGGCATCTACCTGCGATTGGGCGAGCCGTAACACCCCCAAACGGAACCAGCAGACACAACACCCCTACACGAGCCAGCCCCCTGCTAAAATGCACGCTGCGGACACCACCTGCTTCCCCCCTGTACGTCCGTGCAAGGCAAGCTATTTCCTCACTGGAAAAATGGAGGGACGAGATGTGTCAATACTTGTAGATACCGGATGTACTACAAACCTGTTATCCCGGCATGTCTATCAAAGACTGCCGCTGAGCGTAAGAAGTACGCTACGGAACAGTGAGCCACATGGGTTGATGGCTGATGGGCCAAAAATTGCTTTCGATGGCACGGTGAAGGTGTCCGTACAGATCTGTGGGTTACAGACCAATGTCAGCTTCCTGATAAGGGACATAAGTGAGGACGCCATCATAGGGATGCCGTTCCTCACCACTCATGAGTGTTTACTCAATATTCAGGACTCCGTTATTACTATAGAAGGACATGATGTGCCGTATATGGACAAACATGAGGAGCTGTTACCGGCTGGTGTGATGTGGATGGATTTACCCCAACAGCACATGCAAAGAGTGAACAAGCAGTCTACAGGATCTCCCAAACAATGGAGAGGGGGGAGAGTAGCCCTCACAGAAAATTTGAGCTCAAAGGGATGAAAACTGAGGCCGCCAGAGGAAAGAGCGTGAAAATTGCCCCTGAGCTCCTGTTGGCTATGCCCCTGGACAAGCAGGAGAGTCACCAGAAGAAAAAGAAGGAGGAGTTACGTAGTAACCACCCTCAGGCAGTGAAAAGGAGTGGAAAGAGCTGTTGGTTGCCAGCATCGAAGACAGTGGCTAAAACCACTCATGATGCAATAGCCGGGAAACCCGGGGAAGGCGCCAAAACAGCTATATCCGCCAAAGAAGTTGCACCACTGTGGTCGTGTGTGGTTTCAAAAGGATTGCCAGAAACTGCTCTACCAGATATGGCAAGGCTCCAGCTGAACTCCCCCCTCGAGAGCTACCAGGGACCACCAAAGTTTGCTCCTAGTACCCCTGCTCAGCCGCCTCCTGCAAGCACAGACAGGATGAGTCGGAAGTCTGAGAAAGCAGTTGACAAAAAGGAGACAGTCATTCCCTCTCAAAACAGTGACCAGGGCACTACGTGTACTGTCTCCACTAAAGAAAGCCTCGTGCCACAAATTAGCACTATGGCTGCTTCCAACTGTTTGGAGATAGAAATGAAGAACGAGAGCTTGCTGTTAGAAACTGACCTAGCAGGAGCCTACCACCCTCCAGGACTTGGAGAAGAGGAGTTGTTGGCCATGCCCGCGGAGGAGTTGCTACAGACAGAAACTGCACCTCCCCAGCCAACTCCTGTTGCTGCTGCCGCTGATACGGAGCTAGCACCTATAAATGAAAAAGATGCTGAATCGCAGTCAACTATCGATGTCAAGCCAAACCTTGAGGTGTACTGGATGCAGATCTTGCCACCGCCGATGCTGGAAGAGGAGGTTCCAGGAGAGAAGCTGAGGCTGGAGAGTGAGCCGGCCATTACGTACACCAAGGGAGAAGAGAGAAACCCTGAATACTCTTTCTCTGCTTATGCATCAGATGCTATCGTAGCAGTCTGTGCAACGAGAGATGTTCTCGACTTCCCCTATGACCCTGGGGGATCGAAACAGGCATGGGAAGCCGCCCCTAGAGATGCTAGGAGGCAGTAAGATGCTCTCCCCACAAACTTGACCGAGCACGGGTGTTGCTCGCCACTATTATTCTCTTTGCTAAATTATGTAATTAAAGACCAAAGAGATACAGTCTTTAATGGAGAGGGGAATGTGGTGGAATTTTATGTCTACTACCACTGCGCAAGGTCCCCCTGACAACTGTTGAGTGTCAGGCAAGCCTGAATAGAGCCTGGCACAGCCAGAACATAAGCAAGTCAGCCGGTAGAAACCCTACCGGCCCTGCAGCATTCACTGCCTGCCCTGCAGCATTCACTGCCTGCCCTGCAGAGGTACCACCGGCCCTGCAGCACACCCTGCCGGCCCTGCAGCATGTACTACCGGCCCTGCAGTGCCATTACCATACCTATACCGGGTCGGTGAGCAAAGAACTACTATAGCCTGAGAACCGAAATTGATACCAAAGGTGCAGGAGCCCGACTTTGCAACATAGCTGTCCTCAAACAAGACCAAAGCCAAGGACCACAAGCCATAAGGACCAAGAACCAGGGCTACTCATTGCACCACCATGAGTAAGCAAGATTGACTAAGAAGCTCCGCCCCCTACTTCTGGGCGCCTGGCACATTTAACTCTATATTAACCAATGACTGTATCATATATTTATATCTCATGATCTGATTAGTGTAAACACTTCCTGCCATTACTGATTTGTTGCCCCTTGTTTGGGCATTTGTTTTAATCATGTTCTGCCTATAAAAGGCAGAACATTTCACTAGACTCTTTGTATTGTATTGGGATTCTACCTGTGCTTAAGCCAAGTAGCATGATACATTTACCCTTATTATACATTGCTGGTTACGCTGTGTAATAAAGTATGGTTAACTCAACAAGTCATTGAGTTGTACGTTTGAGCCGTGGGCTCCGGGAACAGTTGTGGAGTTGGCATACTCCTCTGTTGGAAGTTTACCTCTGGAGTGAGGCGTTGTTGGTGGACGTTTGGTCGGCCCCCCAAAATCCACTACAATACTTACGACTATTGAGCGTTGGGGGATTCTTAGAAATGCTTCGGCTTCGGCAAGGTTTTACTCTCATTGCTAAAGTGCTTTCTGCTCAACATCCCGCTTTTAGAAATTGGAGGCATTTCGGAAAGAAGTATTTTTCGTTTCCTCAGAAAGTTTAATTTTACATTCGACAAATCCGCAGAAATTTCTGATTTAACTCTCTCCACCACTCTTTTTTGACTTACTTTTTTGTCGAGTATTTTGGGATAGAAAGATTCCTGAAATTTGTTGAGAATTATTTTCAAATTTGTATCAGTTTTAACAGGATTCATCCACTCAGACTCCCAAATCGAGATGATGGTGTAACCTAGAGTTTGGATATTCTCTTCATTTTCCAGCGTATCTCTAGACAAGTGTGTCATTGTCTATTGTATTATAGACTGACACTCTTGATGTGAAGCGTGGTTAAAAGAGTTTTCTTGTCCATGCCAAAAACACAAAATCCATCAACCAGTAGTCCGCGTTGTCCAAGAGAGACTTCTCCTCTATTGAGCTGGTGTCTGATGTTGGTTTTTTTGCAAAAAAGTTCAATTATTCAGCTAACTTTTTGCTGACTTACTAACTTTTAATGGATCGACAACTAAGTAATTTTAAATTTTTCTTCTTTAATGATATCCAGTAGGATTTGACTGCATCGTACACCATGGATAGAGAGCATTTGCATCAACTTAATAGATCCTGACACAATTTTTTGCTTCTTTTTTGAGCCAATGTTATCTAGTTTTAGTTACACCTTTTTGGTGACATAGATTTATCACCAGAATGGGTCCTCCCACAGTGTTTCTCTTTATCAAGAAATAGAGATCCACATTGCATTTGTCTATTGGACAAATAGGGAGAGTCTGCCAAAAGGAAAACCGAGTTCTCAAAAATCCAAATAACAAGAAAGCTGTAGAGGGGCTGGTTGGGGAGGTTTGATAAACATCCATTAAATTGCCTGTCTTTGTAAGAACATACCATATTTAAGCGTATCAATACACTGCTCTCTTCAGATTGTTGTTGTTTGTTTTTCCAAAGCTTGAACGAAGGGTGTTAATCCAAGTCATTGTACCACTTTGAAAAATCTCTCATCGTGCTCATATTTTCACCTTTCCATGCTTTTTGTCAAACCTTGTACTCTTCTTTGCCAATGCTTTTTTGTTTCAATGTACTGTAAAAAGCTTGTCTTCGAGATATATTGTTTTGTTGCAGTTGGCTCAAGTGTTTCATCCATTCGGAAGGAAAAAATTATTTCGCAGCTTTGCATTTGTATTATTTGAGATAAATTTCGTAGCTGTATCCGGGAGCAATAAACCTGGTACAACTCAAAAACAAAAAAGATCATATACCGATCACAGGCATCTTGCTTCCTTTTCACAACAAAATCAAATTCTTGGTCGGAAACATCTTTTAATTGTCACAGCATGTTGATGTCATAGCTCTGCGAATTGAAACCTAGAATAGGAAGTTTTAACAAGTCATTTAGAACTCAGGAGGCTCCTAGTGTTTGTCTAAATTTTTTTCCATTCACAACTTTTCTTCGGCTTTTTCCAATCATTGTAACTCTTTTTCTACTTGTTTTATGATTTTTGAAGTTTTTTCTCACTTGAATGTACGCTTCTTTGCGGATGTTTTGCAAGTATTGAATGAATTTTCAAAGCATTTTTTACCATCACCATTGTTGATAATACATCAAGGCAGCTCAAAACCTAGTACATTTGAATAAATGGAAATGCTAAAGAGCTTATGTTTGCTAGTGTAGAACGTGGTATTTGTATCTCTATTGTCAGCGTATTCAGGTAGCAAGCAGTCAATTTTGTACGTGGCAAATGACAGATACTGGCTCAAAGGATCATCCGTGCTGATAATTATTCCAAATTTCTCGTTTAGTTCATCAGAAATTGTAGCGCTAGGGTTGTATTCACATCTAAAAAACTGTATGGTTGATGCGTCTGAGGTTGAGCACCTGTTTCTGTCCAGATTACCCAATCTGTCACAACAAGTAGAGCACGTTGAACATTTGTAGGCTTTGGCATATCTTTCCAAGTTTGTGATGCAAATAACGTGATTGATATAAAGATTCGGATGGTGTTTTCCCTTGTATCTCGCATTTGAATTCAGAGTAATTGTTTAACTCCTGTCGTCATTTAGAAAAGAAACACCGTTATCTTGAGTTGAAATGATTTTCTGTCAAACCACCAACTCCGACTCTTTCACCACTTTTTCACTTTTTATTATTCCTGTAACCTCTCGCTGTTGGCTCTTTTTTGATGCCACAACAATATTTGTTGAGGTATCGCTCCGTCAAAAGTCTGTTAGAGTTTTTGTAAAACTTTCATCTTTCCGCAGTATTTTGCGCAAGGCGAAACATTTGAAAAAACAATGATTGTCAGTGATTAATTTCCCATCATGATTTTTTAATCCGGTTCATGTGCCTTTTGTTGAGATTGCAAGAGGGTAACGTCATTGGAGGTTAGCCGAATCCACCCATTCCCATTGCCTTGTAAAAATTAAACGTAAGGTTTGTGATCAACATCAGTCTCCAAGCCGTATTTGGTATTCGTCTCAAGCTATTCGTACGATGATCAGTCTCAGCAACGCCAATAAAAAATTCACCGAGCTGTCCCTTTGGTTTCAATCAATTGAGCTCCCGGATCTACGGTGGCATTGTTGGATGGTGAAAGAAAGTATCAGAGTTCATGGTCATTTTTATTGTCCAGTATACAACCTACGCTACAGTAGTCTTTTTCTCTCAAACTCAATTGTATCCAATTTTTTTTTTAACAATTCTACTGCTCCTTTTGGTAGACCTCGGCTTGGTATCTCGGAATTTCATCCCGAAGTCTTACGTTTGAAACCTCCATGACTCTACCCCAATCTGTGTTTGATTTTAATCGCACCCCAATTTCTATCTATCAGCTCATCCCATTTTTCATAATAAAAGTTCGGAGGTTTGCTATCATTGACATTATCTAGGGATGTGTTCAACTAGCGAGTTCTAAAATTAAACCACCCAATCTTCTTCTCCCTCTCCCCGCTCTCCCCCTCCCTCTCCCCCTTCTCCCCCCTATGACCTCAAATGCATCAACACAAAAAACCTTAACCTTGAGAGAAGTTCCTGCTGAAGCCAAACAATTCAGAATGATGACCAATGATGGGCTCAAACTCAACTTCAACAAAGGATATCTCACTAGTTTCAAACAGTGCGCAGCTTTTCCTTAAATCGACTTTGTTGAACGATTCATACCTCACCGAGTTATTAGAGAAGAATCGTTCGTAATTTGCATCCGTTATGCATTGGAAAAAAAATGAAAGAGAGAGATAAGAGCAGTTCTCTTACCAAACAGACACATCGAAAAAGCAAAAAATTGTGCTTCGGGTGTGTTGACTTACAAAGAAAACAGAAAGGAGTAAAAATACACAATGTCATATTTCTCTATTGATTTAGCACCGCTGATTGGGAACAAAATCGTCGTCAACTTAAATGCAACGAGGAGATATCAAAGTCAGATGCTGGCGGGCATATTGCTGATTTACTGCAAGAGGAAGTTATCCAAGTTGGAGGGGATCTCAGCGCTGATGAGAACTAGTGGATTATTTCTACCTTCACTATTATGAATACTATGTTCAGCCGTAATATACTTCATTCTTTACTAGTACCATTATCTGATCAAATCTCGAGTTTTATAATAGTTATTTTCTATACATTTTATCCGTTATATTTTACCTACTATACAAATGAACTATTACAAAAAACAATACAAATCTTTAACATTTTGTCTTATATAATAAAAATATACCAATAACTATGCATTGGTAATCCAACAATCAAACACAATAAAAAAAAACCCGGTATATACAAAAGATACATACCATTTTTATAAACTAAGTAACCCCATGATCTAAACATCATACAAATCAAAATATAAATGAACCCTGCACAATAAATACTTAGTTAAAACAAAAACATTTAAACACCTGGTGCACACAAAAAGATGCCTTACAGGTGCTCATGGTAACCGGTGCCACTAAAAGACACTTTGAACCATGAGAACTTTTTCCTTAGACCCCATGACAAAAATCTGATCTTGCATTACTGCTGTTGTATCTGTATCTGCTGTTCTGACTAAGTTGTAATGTTACTAAAGCTCTTACCTTCACTTTCTTTTGGTGTTTCTCACTTTTTAAGTGATTGAAACTTGTGTATTTTCTTACATGGTCCACACGATGCTGACAAAGAGGACAGAACATATGGCCATCTTTTAACACAAATGTTCCTTCACGGTGTTGTGCTGCTCTCTGAGCTGGAGTGAATTTTGTCCCATATCTTTCTTCAGTAATATTCTACGTGTAGACAATCATTTTAAATATTAGTATCAGTAAAAATTTGAGCCCCATGAATAAAAACAGGGTAGAAGACCAAAATGCATGCGAAAAACACCCTAAGACAAGTGATATTCATGGTTCTGCTTAGCTCCATTGTAAACAAAAAAGGTTTTTTGGCGTCTCTGTCAAAGTCATGATATTTGTATCAGTTTTATTACATTCAAAAACACATGTGACTTAGGAAAAATATCTGAAAGGGTTACTTAGTTTGTGTTAGTTTATAAAAATCTTTGCTTGAACTTATAGATACTCATACGTATGGTTATTCACCAACTTATGTTTTGGAGTTTTCACTCTTGTCTGTTGATGCTGAAACTTATCATTAAAACTTTTAAAAATAATGTTGCTTTGAAATTTCTTTCTAAAAACTTGATGGTTGTGGTGTGGATGAAATCTTAATTTTAAATTTTAACTTTAGTTAGCCAGAGTTACGAAATTATCGCAGCGTCACACAATACATCCTGTGAGAAGGAAATGTATGATCAGCTCCCACACTATCTAAAAAGACTGAGGTTTTCTGCTTACAACTGATTAATTGATGTGTGCATAATTTATCACCCAATTTAAAGCAACCACTTTTCAGTTATCGTTGACCGAATGTCTCGCATGGAGTTGTCAGTTCTCAAGTTCTGTTGGCGAAATATTTCGCAACAATTTCTGAACAATTTTTTTAATGTTCTTGTCAGATCTACAATAATAATTTTTACCGTACCGTGTAGAACAGACTTTTTTTCATTTTCTGGTTTTTATTTGAAGGAATTTTGTCAGTTTAAACAAAAGCAGTTTCATGTTCATTTTCGGGAGAAGAAATAATTTTTTCTTGTTGATCTGTTGTGGAAATAATCTTTTGGCGAAAGACTTCCACGATTGAGATTTGTACTAATAAACGAGTGAAATATATTTATTTTTATTCAGAAGTGAATCTGAGACTAAGCAGGTTATAAATTATTTATTTGGATGACTACGATAGTATTAACTAGTAATATTTTAACTATTTCCACTTTTTTTTCCAAAAAGTTTATTATTATAGCTCTTTATATCAGAAGATAGCACTTAAAAATTTCTATTCAGCGGAGTAAAGCTTCAGGCAATACCTTAACTATTGAAAAAATAAATAATAATATTCTTGGAAAAAACTTCCAGGATTTTTGCAATACAAAGGCCAATTTTTATTTTCGTGTTCTGGCTAATGTAGTTGCCCATTATTCTTAAAAAGTACTTACATGTATCAAAGTTAAATTTTATTTCCATCTGTCGCATCAGTTTTTTTTTCAGCTTCACTTTTTGTAGTTTTTTTCCAAGTAAAACGTCAATTTTCAGAAATTTAAAAGCAAAGTGTGTCAATTAAACAATATTTTTACCAATTCGGAAATGCAAAGTTAGCTTTATTTAAAGATCTACCAATAGAACAGGTCTGCGTGAGTATTATGGTTTTTTTCAACTCTGTTACGCTAACAGTTGGAGTTAAGAAATTATAAAAATTTTGACATTTTTTTTCAAAAGCGCCTGAGACTAATCAGATCAGTCAGACATAAAGCAGGCAAAAAACGAAGAGTTTTCAAAAAATGTTTTGGGCTGAAAAAAAATTTAATTAGAAAGCAAATGTATTTCAGAGTCGTGTAAAAGAATTTGGAGACACATATTGTCTTCCTACACCAATAAGCTGCCTGTATTCAGCAAACAATTTTGTAACACAACCAGTAATTTATCTGTCGGCAAAAGAAATGAACTTTAGCGGAAACAGGAGTCGAAACTTGAAAGAATTTTTTGCATTGGCCCATTGTCATTTTTTTTAAATCAATGATTTTAAAAACGATAACTGTTTGGAGTTGATGAGGGTGCATGACTGCGCAGTAGGGTATATGGCTATAGAGATTCATCAATTATTTTTCTCCTTAGCAACATACTGAATCATGATTCAATAAAACTGCTTGATGTGCAACCATTTAGCTACCAAACACCAATTTTGAAACAAACAAGCTATAGCGGATCTAACAGTGGTCAGCGAACTTGTCACTTTTCCGTAACTTGTATGTGATCTCTAACAACATTAGCAAAATATTGGACTATGCATCTACCGAAGTTGTCATGAATTATAATTATTGAAGAAAATCAATGCAGATATGTAAAGCGCACCCTGAGTGTAGTTTCGTTCTCTCACTTAGCATTGTGGGAATATAAGGAATTGCAATAGAGGTATTGAGGCGTATGGAGTTCAGTTGCTCCAATGAAGATCTATGGCTCCATGATGGACAGAAGGGGCAAACCTGCCTATGCTAGGCCCATTAAGATATTACAAGGTTCGCTGTTTTAACAAGCATTTGTAACGTTTTCATTGGGTTTACCGTATGAATTTTAACTTTTGAAAATCTTCATGATTAGCATTTAGCGCTTTTTTTTCTTCTAATTAAACTAGTCAGTATTTCAAATTTAGTCATTATTTATATTGTGCAAAAGACAATGCCAGAAATCAGACCAAATGCAATTTTTTTTTACTTATCTCAGCTATTATAAAGCAAAAGTTAAATTGAAAAGAAAGGTCACACAAATATTTTATAGAAGCAAAACCCCTTTTATGTTTCAAGTTTCAAGATTTTTAGGACAGATAGTGAACTTTTGTGTGAGAGAATGTTTGATCTCGAAGAAAATTGAAGTAAAGAATGTTTCAATTATTGCCAATGGCAGGAGGCTATCGACAATCCCGACATATAAATATGAAATTAAACTTATTTCATATTAGTGACAAAAAGCTTAATATATGAAAGAGGTATCAACTTCAGTTTTCAACCTAAATAGTTGCATGCTTTGTGGACCAAAGTTACCGCTGAGTCTGGGTCTGACAATAAGGATACCTTAAAACAGAATTGGATGACCAAAAATGTTGTAGCACCCATGTTCTGGTTATAAATAAAATAGAACCATAATATTGGCTTATCAGCCAATCCAAGGCTGTTGAAATTTTGATAAGGACAGTAGTTTGCATTATAAAATGTTGATAGCAGAATGAAGGCTTAAATTGATTCAAGTTAAGTACAATGGTTACACAAATAACCAGGTTAGCTTCAGCAGCCTGTGTACAACACAGATTTTTTTTTATTAAACAGTTTCTCTCTCCACTACAGTTTGGTAAATCTCTGGTGTAAAAATATCAATCCATTTAAATTTAATAGGTGAAAGATAATGTTTGTTTTGAAATTGCTGCCAAATTGTCTCTGAAAAATGGCAACCTACAACTTTAAATGTAAAAATATTTTTTACAAAATCCATTCATTATATTCTCTGTTAACTTTCAAAATGACACACTGTGTGAGAAACCCATGGGTCACCCTAGATCAACACTTGTTATGCCTAGACGCTTGGCTAATGTGATGATGAGTAACTCAGAATTGAATTTAAACGTCTTTTAACCTGAAAACTTTTAATCTAATCAAGTTCAATTAGGATACCTAGCCTGAAGCTCTTTAATTTGATGCCTGCTGAGTGTGACTATTACCTTATTATTTTGAAATATCAACTGATAAAGTGAATATCTCCACAATCTCAGTGCGAAATTTTCGGTATGTTGTTGGAACTTTTACCTAGTTCAGCATCACCAGCCAACAATGCTGGTGAGGGAGTTAGAATATTACTCAAAAAGGAAAGCTCAGTGCATGGCCAGTATGAGAGCTCAAAGGGATGATAGGAACCCATACTTGGTTGGTAGCAGTTCTTGCAATGCTTATAAACACACTATCGGACAAACAAAACATGGTCAACTGAACAAAACAAACCTAAAAATGGCCTGAGCCTTACTTAACAAAATGAATCGCAGTTACTGTTTTCTAAAAATATATGTTCCTGTTTCTGCAAAGCTACCCACAACCCTATGACTAACAACAGCCAGTTGTTGGAAAATGAGCTCAGGAATCGTCCAATTTTTAGTCAATTGGTGCCTTAGATAATTAACTTTATTTGCATCACATTATTGACTATCTATATATAAATATTATCTTGTATTGGTCGAACCACTTCCTGTCGCTGTTTGTTAGGTGATTTGATGAATAGGACGAGTTTTTTATGCCACCCTGCCTATGTTAGGTCTGGATGTTACCATTCCATTGCATTATATAACTTCGTGTTCTGCTGAATGAATTTTCCACTTTCTAGGAGATCTCATTTCCATAGCCAAGTGTTATCCCAAAGAATCACATTATCAAATCAGCATACTGTGCAGCTTTTCCGAGCTGTTAATTCTGTGAACGCTGCTTGATCCGGCAGTAAACTGACCGGTGATCACTATCCATACTGGCAGTGCTCCTTCCAGTGAGAGTTTAAACATTTAAGATTTGTTATCTTCATTGAAACTATTCTAAACACATTATACAGTTATGCAAAATAAAACTATGAGTGACGTAATTGACATATTTTATATGTAAATTGGATTCATTATATTGTTGTTGATGCTAGCGTCACAGTAACTCTTTGATATGGTTAAACATTTAAAAAGTTAATTGAACATTTTTTCGTTAGCTTTAAACTATTGTTTTCTTTGTTCAAACTGTTCCACAGGTACAAAAAGTTTTGCTTTTGTTGGTTAGCCATTTCAAGAATTTTACATTGAGAGAATGACGATCTTATTTACTTTACAAAAATCTGGACTCATATTAATGAATGTTAAAGATCTTACCCCTGAATTAATTCTGTGTTTTGTGGACCTCAGATGCTCAGAAACCTTGGTCGTTCTACTGTGATCTATAATTTTCTTACACGAGGGACAAAACAAATGACCATCTTTCACCACAAGTGTTCCTGCAGGATATTGTGCTGCTCTTTCAACTGGAGTGAAGTTCCTCTCAAATTCTCGTCTGGTAAAGTTTTGCTATTAGCAAAAAAATAAATGAACAGATCAGCTTTTTCTATTGGTCACAAACTAAACTAGGAATTGCTTCAAGGTCAGGAATAAAAACAACATATGGGACTAAGATACTTGCAGAACAAAAACTGATATCGCTGATTATGGAGTTGCTTTTTAAAGTTCAAAGTAAGTAACCCAAGATTTAGAGCTCGGGACTGTTCTTAGGAACATTTTGCCTATTTCATCCCTTGGCCGAGATCTGACTTGAAAGTTCTCAAAAGGCCGTATTTTGGATTAGAAATGAACTCTATATTAACTCTTGTTTGGAACTTACATTTACTGCTTGTCTTTCCTGAAAATTCTCATTACAGTCTTTTGTTCGGTTTTTGCTTTCAAATATCATCTTATTTACCTGTAAAACCATGCAGACAGTAACAGCAATGATGTTGAAAAACATGAAATAAATCAGTAGCGATAATTTTCTTCCTGATAAGAACTGTTTGAGTTTGAACGCATCAACATTACAAACTTTTCTTTTTTTCAGCTCTGTAAATTACCATTTATTAGTAAAAACACAAACCGTTTGATAACATTACCAAAAATTTTTCAATATTTCTCTAATTTTCTTGAGTAAAAACAATATTTTTGCTGCCAGACAAAACTTTTTCAAAAGAGGAGGTTTTGAAGCCTGACCATTCAGTATCAACTTACAGTTACTGTTCAGAGAAAAATAAATGATACTATAAATAAAGCAATGCTGCAAAGCAGGCACAGAAAATAGGCAAAGAGGCAGCAAAAAAATGGAGCAATAACTTTGTATTCTAACTGATTAATATGATTTTATTCTGCTCAGCAGTAACGTTGTCTTCACCCGTTCATTAGTGGTGCATTGCTCAAACCCAAAAGTTAATTTTGCATAGTTTTTAATGTTTTGTTTGTTGAGTTGAAGCTGTTTAGCCCGGGCGATATGATGAAAGATGTCCAAAAATTCTACATTTTGCATGTTTAGGTAGGTGCTACACAACAGTGTTCTATAAACAATTGCATCTGTTAATTGAATATTTGTCATTTCTTTGATTGTTTTCCAGCCAACAGGTTCATTCCGGATCACAGGTGCCAACCCCACTTTCAGTTTTTTTTTTATTGAAAATGAGTATATTTTTTTCATCTCACTAGTAATTATTTTGATACAATCCATTCTTCTTGCTGAAACTACTTGGGATTTTAGTCATGAAAATAATAATCAATCTGGGACATTTCATTTTTCTTCCTGAAACTAATTATTTTTTCGTCATAACGTGTTTGCGGTCTCCTGCACCTAACTGTGAAAAATGAGGTACCGAATATAGTAAACATGGGCACCCTGTTCTAGTCAGCATCTTGCTGGGTTTCCCCCCTTCCAACGGATCAAGTGTTTGAAAGCTGAGCATGCAAAAAAGAATGATAACTTATTGGTAGATACACTATTGTTCGTTAGTTGTTTGGTTCAGACATTAAGAGGCCAGTTACAAAGACCGATTTTAGTCCTGCCTCTCTCCCTCCCCTCCCATAAATCATCCGTATATATATAATTACATATATGTATATGGTTTTCTGCGTTAAAACTTAGAACAAAGACTCAAGGTGATTGAATAACTTGCTCAAAATCAGAAGACGTTGACAGACCAGGGATAGGCACGGAATGACTGCTGATGGCGACCGTGTCCCATTTTATCATCCAATAAGCACGAGTCTGTAATTGGGTGGTATCAAGGCCACAATTGTGTCCTTGATCAGCCATATTGCCAAGGAGGCTTTATTGGATATTATTTTTTGACGCCTCATAATTGCACAAAACCCTTCGGAAAGTTCAATATAACAGCAGAAGGACAGAGACTGCAATGCATTAACCAGCTCGGTAGACCAATGACGTGTAATGCCTCAAACCGTTCTAGCAGCGAGCTGTATGATGGAACAAGGCTGTTCCCGCCATGCCAAGCAAAAGTTGAGAACTACGTATCTCACCGACAACAAAGTTGCCAAAGGCTGCACAAAGGTAAAAGAAGAAGAAGTGGAAGTATAAGATGTTACACCTGTTCTGGAGGGGTAGCGAGCCAAAAGTTTGATGGAGAAAGCCCTCCTCCTGATGAGTTTGGTAACAACGGGTCAGCTATTCAAACACTGGATTTACCAGTAGCGTGTTACTACCGAGTACCTGTGATTAGCCTATGGAACGATGAGAGGTACAGAGACCTGTTACTTCACCTGTTATTCATTGTGGGAGTAGTAGTAAGGGAGCAGATCTCTGTCATGGAGCTTAAGGAGGAGAAAGTTCTCTTGGTTCCAGGTGTACTTGAAGTACGCCTCTGTTACCATGCAAACCCGTGAGGTACGTTCTTGAGTGCACCAGTTGTTTAGAATGAGTGTAATTCTATGGTGTTGAATGTCGATTTGGACGATGGTGTGTATGTTATGTGTATTTGTTGCATGTTTTGTAGGCTCTCCTGATGCATTGTTTGGGTGCCTGGTGCCTGAGGTGACTTTTTGTGTGCACCAAGTGTTTTGTAGTTGTGTTTGGTGAGGTACCTTTTTGTGTGCACCGGGTGTTTAAGTTTTTGTTTTATGTTTAGTTGGGGGGGGGGGGGGGGTTTATATTGTGATCTTCTATGTCGTTAGATTATGAGTTTGATTGGTTTATAAACATGTAGGTTTATACTGAGTTTTGTATTGTGAGTTGATTGTTGGATTAACGTTGTATAGTTATTGGTATAGTTTTATTATTACAAGATAATTTGAGCTGTTTTCTTCATACATAATTGGTTCATAGATACGTATTTAGTGAAGGGGTATTGAATAGTTTTATTTTAATTTTGAGAGAATGTACGTATTTATCTCATAAAGATAAAATAGTTCGGGTTAAAAATTATTTTCATATTAGCATCGTATAGTTAGCTATGTACATGTATCTCCTGCTTATGACGTCGACAAAAAAACTTGTGTAGTTAGTGAATTTTTTTGATATTGCTGTAGTGATTGAGAGCGTGTTTTTTGAATCTCAACTGTGATATTATGTATTGAGAGTTTTGGTGTTAGAAGAGTTTCATAACAAAAACTCTTCAGCTATTGTCTTTAATTTATTTATGTTTTTACTATCATTGCTTGCGAAAAAATTTGTTTTATGTTTTTAAATTTTATTGCATAATGAGTGAACTTTTTATGATCGAAAGTTGCGTCAATTCAGCGTCTACTATATAATTTATTTACAACTATATTATTATTGACAACAATAGTTCGTAACGAGCATTGATGAAAGCAATTGAAAAACTTTTACGAGTAACTAAGAGATACAAAGAAAACCAATTGGAAAACTTCAGAGTGCCCGCTAAACAAACTTGCAATGATTTGTTTCATCAACGAGAAAATTCAATTGCAAGACTTGAGAATGCCCGCTAAACCAATTGACGATATTTTGCAGTCAACTTAAAGTTATCATCATGTTTTTAGCCGGACCAAATTTTACGCGAGCGATATTCTCGTAGGCGACATAATGTTTACAACCCATTTTCAAACCAATCAAGTTTATGCGTTCCTCTTTTGATTAGATTTGTATGCGAGCAATTAATCAACGCCAACAGTGCGGTTTTCGTAAATTGGGTATTAAGATAAAATAAGCAAATAACACAGCTGTTTGTAAATTTTTTGGAATCAGCTCTTTTTTGGTTATGTTTTATAATTTACAAAATACAAGTACAAGTATTGTTATAAAGGTGTGATGGGAATACAGTAAATGTTTTGTTCATCATTTAGTTGTGTTTATGTGCTAAAAGTGGTGAACTGAAAATCACAGGAAAAGTACGAATTAATATGTTTGTCTGTTTTATTATTGGTGAGTGTAAGTTTCCTATTTCTTTGCAGTTTGTGTTTTTAAAATGCTTTCTTAAATGATTCATTTTGTTATGCAGTAAGGAAATTGTTACTGAATAGGCCCTCAGGCAGTTACTTTCTTTAAAACCTAATCATAAACTGGTTTTTGGTTTACATTCTAAATAGCCTCGGGGAGTTATTTTGTTAGTTACTCTTTTTAATTTTTATTTAACATATGTTTGCCTCAAGTTTTAAAAAAAATAGTAATTCTAGATCTGAGAGACTTTCGAATATATCTTTCCAACTAAAGTAATGTTAAAAAAGTGCAATCGTGAGCACTTGTTTGTCAGTCTGGCTTACAAGCTTGTAATTATTAGTAGTAACATATGAGCAGATCTCCCTAAAAAATGTTTTTTTGTGGAGTACACTTCGGGGTGAATGCAATGGGTTACGGCATTGACTGGATTTGCCGAGTTAATATTGTATGTCACTTGAGGGGCATTTGAGTGGTATTTGAGTGGCATTTAAGTGAAATTTAAGTTTTGATTATTTTTTTACTTAATTTGAACTTATATGGCATCTAGATTTTGAATGTATGGCATCTAAATTTTGAATGTATGGCATTTAAGTTTTGATAATTTTACATAATTCAAACTCATATGACGACATTTTGATGAAGATGGAGTTGTAATTGCTACTGAATTGTTTTTGTATATGATGTATCTATCTGCAACACTATAGTTATTGTTATAGTTTTATTATTACATAATAAGTATTACATTACTTGCTTACTGGTGAATGTAATAGAATAGATATCATAATAGGTTGAAAATATAGTATTGAAGTCTACAAAAACTTTTTAATTTGTAAAGTATTTAATAACTTTACAATAAATATCATCACATTCAGGTCAATGATGATGAAAAGATTTTCTTCAAGTTTAAGTTTACTATCTTCCGATACAGACAGAGAAAGTTTTGAAAAATCCTCCAAATCATTATAACTAAAAACTCAATAAATCGGTGGTGTTGAATTTGTAATTGCTACTGAATTGTCTTCGCATATGATGTGTCTATCACACACGCAATCAGTAGCAGTTTCAGTTTCTTCATAATTGTATATAGTAGAGTTTGTAGGGCTTGGATGTTCCAAAATTGAATCGACATAAGCCAGAGCTTGTGGAACAGATGGAATTGATGGTGATAAAGATGGAACTACTGACTTGTTTGTAGTTTTTGTTGTCAATGAAGTTGTGGTAGTTTTTGTTGGGGTTGTTGTCGTCGTTGTCTGTGGAGTTGTGGTGGTTGTTGTAGTCGAAGTTGTTGTCTGCAGAGTTGTGGTGATTGTTGTCGTTGTATGTGGAGTTGCAGTGGTTGTCGTTGGAGTTGTTCTTCGAGTTGTAGTTAGTAATCCCTTATCGTATAAACGAATGTAATTTAAAGCTTCAGCGGTTTTGCAAACAAAGTAGCGTTGAGGCCACATATCATGAGTTTCACAGATTCTACGTAGGTGAGCAGGTTCCATGAAACAGATGAGTCCATATATACAATATTTTAAGTTTTGTTTTAAAATATGAGTTACTGAATTAACCGCTTCCATATTAGGAATTCCCCGATAACATCCGGAAGTTGTATGAGATAAAGTGAATGGTTGAATCTATGTTGCAAGACAATAACTGCTTAGGATTGGGAATAATAGAAGATAGATTCGGTATTTCATTTTTATTCAGAGAGAGACTTTTAACCTAGTTTATGCTTTCATCGTCTAGAGTTAACTGTTTTGCATTTCGGTGGACTTTGGTTAATATGCTCTAACTAAAGTTCTATATATATAACTTTGGGATCGCATTTGTCTTTGTTATCTCCTTGACATGTGATGCTGATGATAATCTTGTTTTGAATAGACTTCAAACTTTCAAAACTCGAAAAAGACAAATTTACACCTTCAATACCATTGATGTTAGTGATAATAGTAGCTATTTTTGGCTTCTCGTTGGTCAAACGATTGCATTCCACGCATGCAAAGTTGGTTGTCTCAAACTCTTCTGTTAGTGGACAGATCAAAGGTGAAGTGTTGCATTCAAATACGCATATCTCCCCATTTCAAAATAGTTTTGTATTTTGAGTAAGTCCTTCTGTATCATTTTTAACTCCTATTACACATTCCTCCTGATTCAGAGCGTATTTTGTCGGAGCATTACAGGTCAGGGTATCTGTAGAAGTTTTTGCATTTGCAGATCCAAGAAGCGTTTTGAGGGATGAAAAAACTGCAATGTAAATAGTTGGAAGGATAGAGTCTCACGCAGTTTGTTCCATTTTCATCTTTATATCGAATACTTCTTTCAAAAGGTAAAAAAAATAAGACATCATTTTTTTCCATAACTCCATCTATACATTCATCGATTTCGTCGACATAAAATACTTCACTGACATTGAAACTGTCAAAACTCGAAAATGACACCTTTGATATCATTGATGTTAGTGATGTTAACTGGATTTGATTCCTCGTTGATCGAATGATTGCATCGCAAGCTGCGAATTTGAATGTCTCAAACTCCTTTGTTAGTGGACAGATCAAACGTGAGGTGTTGTATTCAAACGCACATAATTCCCCATTTCAAAATAGTTTTGTATTTTGAGTAAGTCCTTTCGTATTATTTTTAATACCTATTTCACACTCCTCTTGATCCAAAGTGTATCTTGTTGGAGTATTACAAGACATAGTATCCATAGAAGTTTCACTCTTACAGATCCAAGAAGAGTTTCGAGGGATGGAAAAACGGCAATATGTATAGTCGGAAGGGTAGAGTCTCACAAAGTTTTCCCCATTTTCATCTTTATATCGTATAGTCCTTTCAAAAGGTGGAAAAGTCAAGACATCGTTTTTTCCATAGCTCCAGCTAGACATTTATCAATTTTGTTGCTATAAAACACTCCACTAGCTTTGAAACTGTCAAAACTCGAAAGTGATGAATTTACACCTTTGATGTTAGTGATGTTAGCCGGTTTTGGTTCCTTGTTGATCGAACGATTGCATTGCACACATGCAAAGTTGAATGCCTCAAACTCTTCTGTTATTGGGCAGAACAAACGTGAAATGTTGTATTCAAATGCACATAATTCCCCATTCGAAATAGTTTTGTATTTTGAGTAAGTCCTTTTGTATTATTTTTAACTCCTATTACACATTCCTCCTGATTCAGTGTGTATTTTGTTGGAGTATTACAAGAAACAGCATCTGGAGAAGTTGTGCTCTTGCAGATCCAAGAAGTGCCTTGAGGGATGAAAAAACCACAATATAAATAGTCGGGAGGGTAGAGTCGCACACAGTTTTTCCATTTTCATCTTTATATCGTATAGTCCTTTCGAAAGGTGAAAAAACCAAGACATCATTCTTATCCATAACTCCGGCTATAAATTCATCAATTTTGTTGGTATAGAATACTCCAATAGCAAGATAAATACGCAGCTCATTTTTTTAAAATGTTTTTGCTTTCAGTGTTGGAAGCTAATTACTTTCTTTCTTTCTTGATGTTCTTCCTATTTATACGTAAGCGACTAGTGGCTTATTCAGCTCTCTCAGCTGATTTTGAAGATGTGAAACAATCCCATCAAAGTGATGACCAAAATGTAAGTATGGTTCCAATCGATACTGAGACAAAAGAACATGTGATCCTGTCCAGCAAAATGAAGTCGAACCTTTTAAAATCAAAATATCTATCAAATCACCTAGTTCAGCATCTTCCAAACATTGTTTTATATCAATCAATTCGATCGCTTTTTTGAGATCTTTAAAATCTATCAACTTGTCTTGTGGACAGCAGACTTTTGGATCAAAGCTCATAGAACAGTTCAAGCATTCAAGAGGATTTGCTCTTGAAATACAAATACAGGTCAAAAGCATGCTTTGTATTGATTTACAAACTAGATTGAACCCTAACGAAAAAATAAAATACTTCTTCGGTGATGAGTTGAACAAAAAGACGATTCAAACGCTCTAAAGGAATGTGTTCAAAATGAGTCCTTATGAACTTAGGAACAAAATCAGCCAATGTAGCAATTGACTTGAATTTTTGAGTTTTTCCACTCATGTTTCTTCTGTAGTTCAGAGATAAATGAAGCAACATTACTTGTAGCAGTTCGTTTATGAGTCCTCAGATATATTTGTCGAATCAATAGTTATTATTGAGTTGAATGAGTCTTCTTTTTCATCAGGAGTATGTGCATATCGATATACTTCCGCTATCGCAAGCAATCTATCTCTTAGACGTTGATAAGCCAGTTTGCTCTGACTAACAGGTAATAGGTAGGGATTTAATCGTGCTCTCAAATTTGTTAACAAAAAAGGAGACTTCAAATGATCGGAGGAAAGATCCAAAAAAGCGTTAGTCCATTCATCATGCACCAAAAAACCCATTTTAGCATTTTTCAAAACCTGTCTTCTATCAATCCAGTCAATAGAATCGACCAATTTTTGTTTAATAGGTGTAGCACCTTCAACCATTTCAGCATATCTTTTACAAGTGATACATTGGTCATCAGCGTGTGAACAGTAACAGTTTACTAGTGATAGATTGGTTGCTTGCTTGTAAAAACTTCCTCCTAGTACGCAGTATACACATTCTTCCATAAAATAAATCCTCAACATTTCATCAGAAACCTCAGCCAAAAAAGTCTTAGGTCCTATAGCATTGGAAGCTTCTTGGTGAGCAAAGTCTTCAACACATATCATATTTGTTGTTATTCCGTTGAATTACAAAACGAGAATGATTCGTTTTCAAATTGAAATACCTATTTAATCATTCATTTTTCTTTCTCTTTTTTGAGGTTAATTATTATGCTAACTCATGTAGATTTTCATAAATGCTTTAATTTCAACATGACAACCATCGATCGAACAAGGTTTTATTTCTGATGAGCATTCAGTAAATGCTTTTTTCTTACACTCACTACAGTAAATGAGATGACCACATGGAAGAGAGATGTGATTTGCGAATATTTTTTTTTCACGTCACTCAGACACACATTGAGCGAGTTTGCTTTGCTTTGTCTGATCTTTATCTTTTTTTAACGATTCAATTGATTTAGCATCATTTTTTAACAGTGTTGACGAAGTTTCAACAGATGTAAAATAATTTTCAAAAGTATGTAAGGCATCAATCATAAAACCTATTCGCTCAAAAGGTTTTCCATTTAACACTAAGACTTGTTTGATAGCGTTTTGACCATATCCTAGTTTTTTGCAGATAAGTTTCATTTCTTCGGTGTCATCGTTTCGTGTTATTTGTTTCACTTTTTCTCGATATTCTTCAATCCGGCGCTCACACCTTTTGCTTTTTTCCGTGTGTGCGTAAACATTCTCAACATACTCTTGGCCTTTACTCCCGAGTAAAAAAAAAAGTCTGGGAACCATCGACAGTGTTTCTCCCACGGTAGATCACTCTCTTTCCATTCTTTAAGTTCACCCAAGCAAAAGAACCATTTTACACTATCTCCGAACTTAGTATAGTAAAAACCTGCGTTGGAAAGGAGTTTCATGGAAGCTTTACCCTTCCATTGTTTGAAACTGTCTTCTCTTGATGTTTCAGTAGCAAAACGAGGTGTACCAGCACGATCAATTGAGATACCTAGAGGTAACACTTCTGCAGTTTAATCTCCTCTTCTAGTTTTTTGTTCTTCCATTGTATAACTTTTGACTATTAAGATGCTTTTCATTTCATCTGCAAAGAGTTTCCTAGGTCTACACACACGGTTGTGAGTGTTAAATCCTCTAACAAATTGACAAAACAGAACAATTTTAGCATGTTCTTTCATCGGATGTTCATCTCCATCGTTCCAGTTTAGTAAAACCCCTTGGCAAAAAACACATCGAACAGCGTTGTCTTTTTCAAGGTTATAGAAACCAGCTCCAACCATGTTTTCACCACCATGTCTACCCACTCGTCTCCAGTTTGTAAAAAAAGGGTTTTCTTCGATAACTTTCATCAAGCATTAAAGTCTCTCTTTCATAAAAAGAGAGTTAATTGTAAATGAACTTGAAAAAGTGCTTTTGGGAAAGTTCCGCAATAGTTTTTGGTAATTTTAATGACAAAAGACTACAGTGATTATCCGGATAAGTTGCGACGACATAAGTTATTCTAGTGGTGTCAGGAAAAATTTGTTGTAAAAACAACGACGAAGTAACGAGTAAACTACCATCTATCCATCCGATGGAGTCTTTAGTGTTTTCAAAACAATTCCGATTTTTTTTCATTTCTTTTTCTTCATTATAAATACTGTTTGTTTGTTGTTTGTTACTCGACACATTATTTATATACAATATAAGTAGTTCTCAAGTTGAAGTTTTTGTTGGAAAGTTCTTTCCCTCTGACCTAGTTTGTTGTTATTCCAAAATAAAATTGATAATGCTTTGTAGCAAAAAATAAAAAAAGACTAGGGTTTCAATTTTTTTCAATATACATCTTCACTTGAATTGATTACTATTGTAATAGAATGTGAATACTTACATCAGAAATGAAGACTTGTCTTTCTTTGAATTAGATGAATGATATTCATAGTTGTTTGAACTTAAGCTGCTTCCTATAAAATTTGGATGAAGAAGGAGTACTTTTTTCATTTTGAAGCCCTGAAATAATAATAATAATAAAACATATTTAAAACTTACATATAACATTTTTGATGACTTAAAGAGTAAATAACCAGGTTTTTCAGAAAATTTCTTCACATTTACATTGATTACAATTAAAACGAAATGCAAATACTTACATCACAAATGAAGGCTTGTTTTTCTTTGAATAAGATGAATTATACGCATAGTTGTTTGAACTTCAGCTGTTTCCTATGTAATTCAGATGATGAAAAAGGAGTACTGTAGTAGATGATGATGTAGTAGATCTTGTTCCTTCAGTTACTAATGTTGAAGTGAATGCTTTCTGTATGAAAACAGTGCTTCTTATATAGCTAAAGTTGCACTGATTGAAGCCTATGAATACCATCACGTACCAACATTCCTTTTAATATATCTATGAATCAGCATTTTTTCGCGCGAAGGAAAACCAATGCTTTCGCGGGAATAAAACAATTATTTTCATGCGAATAAAAACCAATGCTTTCGCGGGAATAAATAATTTATTTTCATCCAAATAAAAACCGTTGCTTTTGCGGGAATAAAATTTTTATTTTCACGCGAATAAAAACCAATGTTTTCGCGGAAATAAAACAGTTATTTTCGTGCGAATAAAAACCGTTGCTTTCGCAGGAATAAAAAGTTTATTTTCACGCAATTACGAGCCGATGCTTTCGCGGGAATAAATAATTTGTTTTCACGCAAATAGAAACCAATGTTTTCACGGAAATAAAAAAATTATTTTCACGCGAATAAAAACCAACTCTTTCGCGGGAATAAATAACTTATTTTCACGCGAATAAAAACCAACTCTTTTGCGGGAACAAATAATTTATTTTCACGCGAATGGAAACCGTTGTTTTCGCGGAATTACAAATTTTATTTTCACTCAAATACAAACCAATGCTCTCGCAGGAATAAATAATTTATTTTCACGCGAATAAAAACCGTTGCTTTCGCGGGAATAAAACAATTATTTTCAGGTGAATAGAAACCTTTCTTTCGCGGGAATAAAAAGTTTATTTTCACGCAAATAAAACAGGAGTATTTCACGCGAATAACACTATTATGATAGAGTTTTTGCTTGAGTGTTTTTAATGGTTATAAGCTAAATGAGTAGGAGTGGCTTATAATATATAAGAACAGCTATCTCTGCACAGAAATCACTCTCTCCAGCAATAACCTCAGGAACATCAACTACTACAGATGATTTCTTGGTGATAAGGAAAGAATTAATAGAAAAACTATTTAATAGAAGTTAAAATGCAATTATTTTACAACACTGTTTAATCATCCTATGCTAATACATAACTTTTTTATTTTAGTTCATTATGAGTTCAAAGTCTTATACAATAACAGACTTCCTCCCGGAGATTTATCACAAGTATATTAAAGAAAATGTAGCCGATCAGGAAAATGTGAAATATCCATTGACATTGCAAGCTGCGTTATTCTGTATAACGCAGCATTTGCTAAATTTAGGATCTTTATACGGAGAACTATCACCCATACAGTACCGACCACATACATTACACCAGAATGCTGACAATCAAGAAACATTATTACGTCTAACAATTCAAAACAATTTTGAGACAGTTTTGAAAATGTCTAAAATCGTGAAGATTAACCATTTCTTAAAAAAAACTTAAAAGAAAGGTATGGGATCAAGATCTCACTCAAAGATTAGTTAAAGCCCAATGGACTGAAGAATTAATGCGTGAGTTCAAGCCCAATATTTTACTCTATATTCAAACGGATGAATGCTTATATACATCTATTGCTTCAATTGAAGTTATGTTATGGCTTTTTCAAGAATATAAACTTTAATATATACAATCATACAATGTTTAATTTCTATTCAATGTACATAAGTATATATAGATATCGAAAAATTATCAAAACTTAAATGCCATACATTCAAAATCTAGATGCCATATGAGTCAGAATTATGTAAAAAAGTTAATAAAACTTAAATGCCGTACATTCAAAATCTAGATGTCATATAATTTCAAATTAAGTAAAAAAACAATCAAAACTCCAATTCCACTCAAATTCCCCTCAAATTAAATACAATATTATTCGGCGAATTCATTCAACGCCGTAACCCATTGCATCACCTCGGGGTCTAATCCACAAAAAATCACTTGGTAGGGAGATCTGCTCATATATTACTACTAACATTCTTCGCACAAGAAAGCTTTGGTTTTTGCAACGAAAAATACTCTTTTCTGCGCGAACGGAATTTTTTTTTTCTCTGCGTGAAAAAGTATATTTTTTTTGTCGTCAAAATGGTTTTCTCCCGACCGAATAGTTCCATTTTTGCGCAAATAAAAAAATTGTTTTCTTGTGTGGAAAGCACTTTTCGTTGCGTGTAAAGTGTTTTTTTATCTCAGAAAACCTTTTTGCCTACTCGCAAAAGACTTTCAATGATGTGTTACGTGCAGAATATTTGCGCAAAAAAACCTATGTTGCGCCAATAGTGTTATTTGTTACAAAGAGATTTTTGCGCGAAGAATGTTGTTTCTTGAGTGCTTATTGCGAGTTTACCTCTTTCAGTGCAACATTAGCTATTTAAAAAGCTCGGCCTCTCGCAAAAATCATTCATTTCAGTAAAAGCATCCGAAGGATCAATGTTTGGTTCTGGTTCTACTGCAACAACAAAAATGACTCTAAGCAAGAAGGCAAAAATTATTAAATAAATATTTAAGGCTGACTGCGAAACGTAATATGGTGTAATTCTTTCAATCATATATTATTTGTTGTACTCAGGCACAAAAATCAATCATTTCACACAGAACATCTAAAGAATCAGCATATTGTGGTAACTAGAAAAGCTCTCAGTATCGGGGTAAAAAATTATTAGAATAACTATTTAAGAATAACCGTGAAACTTAGATATAACTTTAAACATGTATTATTTATTGTACTCAGACAATATTTGCTCACAAAAGTTTGGTAATCTCAAACGCCAACCCTTTACAGCACACATCAATAGTAATTAACAAGTTTTTTTTTCTATAACTACTCATAAAAATACAAACAGTTGATGTCAATGAAGCAGAAACTGAACCTAAATCTCTGAATGAAGAAGACGTGTTATTTCTACAAAGCTTATGTAATAAAAAAATTGAAGAAACAAGACAGACTTTTGCAAACAATGTTAAAATCATCAACAAACTCTGGGTAGAGCAGCTAAAGAGCTTTCGGTATGAAATTCTTCTAACGCTAGAGCTCCTAAAGAATGATACCACAACGGAGATTCAGAAAATTCATTCTCAATTACAAAAACGACAAAAAAAAATGGCAAAATTCACCTGTTTCTATCGAATACGGTCGCAAAGAACTTCGTCTAAGAAGGAGAACTACAAGACCAAGGAGTCATTGTAGGGTACAAAGTTATACAAAAAAACAACCTGTAATACAATTCACACACAGTTCTTTGCCGGAACTATTTCATCTTCATGAGATAAATATGTACATTCTTTCAACATTACAATAAAACTACTCAACACCCCTTCAATAAATACGTATCTATGAACAGATTATGTATGAAGAAAACCGCTTAAATTTTCTTGTAATAATAAAACATTACCAATACATATACAACGTTAATCCAACAATAAAAATCATAATACAAAACTCAGTATAAACCTGAAATTTTTTAAACCAATCAAACTCATCATCTAATCACATAAAAAATCACAATATAAACCTCCGCCCAACTAAACACAACGCAGAAAATTAAAACACTCGGTGCACACAAAAAGTTACCTCACCAACCACAACTGCAAAACACCTGGTGCACACAAAAAGGCACCTCAGGCACCAATCACCCAAACAATGCACCAGTAGAACCTACAAAACATCCAACAAATACACATAACATACAAAAAATCGTCCAAATTGACATTCAACACCATAAAATTACATTCGTTCCAAACAACTGGTGCACTCAAAAAGGTACCTCACGGGCTTGCATGGTAAGAGGGGCGTACTCCAAGTACAACTGGAACTAGGAGAACCTTCTCCTCCTTAGACTCCATGGCAGAGATCTGCTCCCTTATTACTACTTGTGGGTGTGAAGCAGATCAGGCAGGCAGATGGGCTGATAAGGAAGAAAGTGTGCATGAGTTATCTTTCCCTCCTCTGAGTAATTGCCACATCACCTACAGACTAATGACCAGGACTGTGAGACTGTCATCTAAGAACAGGATAGTGATGCTGGCCTACCCACACATGGGGAATCACACGAGTTGTGAGCAAACTTAGTGGATATATGGTGGATGGATCTACATCAAGATGTACTCGAGCTGATACTCAAAAAACTCTTCTCTACTAGAGCCCAAGCTCACTCAAATCGCCTTTCTTCTGCACTAACTTACCCCTTCCCGAAAAAAGTGTTCCTATTAAGGAGTGCCACATGATACCAAAGTTTGAAATGCGACTTTCTCTACCTGCTTGCCTGCCTCAAACAGGTCATCTCACTGATTTGGCTGACAGAGGCAGAGATGTACGAGAGTTGTCATATCGTAAGGGCCACATTGAAATGTTGGCCTTCCATTGCGTTTTGGCAACCCACTGTGTCGTAAGTTCAAAAACAGGAGTAGAACCGAGAGATTGCCCACTTGAATAATGCAACCAAAACAGAATCTAGTGGTCAACACGACTTAGCTAGCGCCGTTCAGTGGTCTTGTGCAGAGCTTCCACCCTTCTATCTTCACTACCTCCCTATACAAGTCCCCATTGCAGTAGCCATTACTTTCACTCAGCATCGTGCATTTAGTCCCTTGAATCATTGATTGTAAGCAACTAAAAACTGTTTTGAATGAGAGATATGCAAAATTCTTCGGTTTAACTCTCATTTGTTTGCAGCTGTTAGTTATGTTCTTAAAACACGTAGCTATTTTACAACAGAACACAAGATTTCATGGAATTTTCGTAGTTGTCTTTTTGCCTACAATTTACATTGTATACGCAATCATCTGCTGAGCGTAGGGCACTACTCCAACATACAAAATTTTTCTCAGCATATATCATTTTAGTGTGTACACAGGTTAGTACCAACAAAAAGCCTTGAGAGATGCTAGAACAACAAAAACTTCCAATGCATCAGCACCAATCAATAACAAACACTTACCTTTACCAACACTTGGCACCAACTCACCAACAACAAGGACGTAATAATCACTTATTGAGCATCAAACTGCACAACTATCACAATTTAATCAATGAACTTTTTACAAGAATAATCACATCGATAGAAAGTTATCTTTTTCTTCTCTGTATCACACCATTTTAAACCGGTTGATGTTTTTAAATATATTGCACAGTGCAACGGAAATCCTCAGTGATGATTAAAGATAATATCCCATTTTGCCATCATTTTTAGCTGCAGACGTCAGCCCCAACGTTGACTTATCTCAACCTATGATATACATTTCGCGCAAGTTTAACAATTTGCTTCTATAATTTGTTCATGATTGTCTAAATGCACACTGTTGCACAAAAATAGCTATTCAAAGATTCTACCTAATTCCAAACCACTAAGAAGAGATAATATACTGTCATCAGCCAGCACCAGTAACTGGAAACCTGCTGATATAAAAGTATCTTGACTAGCATGTCTTCAGTATTTTGTTTTTTATTCAACTACTGAAGGTTTGTTTTCTGTATTCCTCCTTCGTAGGGTTAGTTGAACTTAAAACTCTTAAAAGTTCAATCACGTCCAATGAACGTCGTTTGTATCATGTGACCAAAAGTTCTTTGACGTCCAATGGACGTGATATATTTTGTCCGGTTTTCGGAACTGATTGCAGAAGTTTGTATAGACTGATAAGAATAATTTTTATACCATCGTGTAGAGCAGACAATTGCCTATTTTCTGGTCTTTGTTTGAAGACTGTACGACGTTCTAAACGGAAACAGTTCCAAATATCCTTAACCCATCACTTCCTGTTTTAAATTTCGGATTTTTTTTGATAATCATGGGCAAAATTTTTTTGCTAAGGAGCAAGCACATTGTTTTCTTCTTCTAATTTAGTTAGTTTATTAATATCTTAGCTTGTTTGAGCCCTCTGACACTGGAATTGAAGGTTAGTAAGCTAGTAATTAATTATTTAGATACGGCGTTGATAATAAATAATTAATTTTATTATTTTTTTATTATTTTTGTAAAGTTGTTGACTGATGTTGTTGTTTACATCAAAATGTAGCTCTAAATGTTTCTAGTTCATTGGTGCACCAATGAGGGCTTAATTTTTGCCTGTAATAAAAATAATAATTATTTTCAGAAAAAAAATTTTCCGAAATTTTCGGTCATTTGTGCAACAAGTGTCCAAATGTTGTTGCAGTGTTCTAACACTATTCTTCCATATTTTTGTTTCAAATTTTGCTAGTCTTATCAGAATTTTGTCCTCTTTTCAGCTGTGCTATCAGTTTCTTGTCTAGTGTGTTATTTTTTTTTGTAACTGGTTGATCTGTTGAGAGCATTACTAAAAAATGGTCTCCGAACTAAAAAAATAATAAAAGTAGTTTAGACAGGTGAAATCAATCTGCTATTTATTCTACTAAGAGGAAAGAGAATGCTGATTCTCGTGAGCATAAATTTGTTACCATATCATGTATAGATGAATTTTAAAAAAATTTCGAAATTGAACTTTTTTTGCAAAAAAGCGGTCGAATCCTGAGGTAATTTATTGGTCAAAGCGGTTGAAATTCAAAGAGTTTGGTATTGCAGAGAAAAGTGTAAGCAAAACATCGGTAGACAGCAAATTATAGCCTGAAACATTAAAATTTAGAAGCAAACAGGTATTTTGACTGAAGGCATGCTAATGGACCAATGGAGTGTACTAGAGTAAAGTTTTCTGGGTGGAAGTTCCCAAATCATTTTAATGCAATTCCAATTTGTTTTGATGTGAGTATTTACAATTTTTTTTACCTTGTTAAATTCGTAACCGTTTATTAGTGAAGACCATACCACATATTCAACTACTATCATGTTTTAAAGCTATGTACAGGCATGGTTTATGAACAATTGCATTGATTCCTTTGAGTTAAGTCTCTTTAAATTTTATATCCAAGATTGATTGAATTTTTATTTTGCTTTGATTAAGTTATATGAAAATAATTGCAATTTAAACTTAATGAAGTTTGATTCATTACTTACTACACTCAAAATGACACTTTTTTAAAACTAGGTGACCTTTTTTCTGTAATAACTACTAGTATCACACTTGCCAATTCTCCCGGATTTCACGGGATCCACCCAGAAAACAACTTCACCTCCCACACTGCTCCAGAGCTCCCTACTTCCACCTGAATTTTATTAGTGGCAAGCAAATAATTTTTTTTTTCTCCAAATATTATTAATTAGTTGTAATAAAACATCCTTCTGCTAAATATGAGTTGAGCTGTGGCTATAGTGAATATCTCACTAACATATTCGGTCTAGTACTAGTAGTACTGTATGTCACAACTTGGATTGGTCTCCACCTGACTGTTACTTCTTTCACTTCATATGATTTTTATTGTCTGATCATATCTCATTAAGTGTTATGCAGCCAAGATCTATTCATATTCACATATTATGTGTATAGCTAATACTTGCTGTTTTTGTAGCATGTGGCAAATATCATTGGATTGATATTACACCATTAATATGTGTAATCGTTTTACATATCTACTAAGTGCCAACTTTTAATCCATCGCTCCATGCTTCTGCTCCTGTGTCTAAATATACGGATAATACATTGTACTCTTTCTGACCTGTTATTGACATTCAGTGTGCAATTTTTCGTAGCATCTAGCAATAAAACTTGATGTCTAAAAATAATTACGGCATAGTTTCTGTTCAAACAGGAGGCCTTGTAACGTGGTCATTGGGAAAAAGCTGCACTACATCGGCACATCTTATCTATGATATAAATGATTTAATACTGATCATTGACACACTAATTAAATTTCCTATCAACCAAGTATTAATTTTGAACAGCAATTATGACTTCTAAAAGAGCAAAATATTCCTGCAAATTTAACAATCAATGGTGCAAAGAGTTCTCTTTCATCGCTGAAAGTGAGCCAGGGGTACATAGTGCATTCCTTCATTGGGATAAAACATAATTCTGCTTCCCTTACACTACAATTATTTATATACTATTATATTATTAGTATAATAATAATAATAATAATAATAATGATGATTATTATTATTATTTACAAACTATATATTAATACTAACTCCTTATTGTATCATTAGTTATCATAATTTTTATTTTTGTCTGTTAATCGCTGGACTGATCAAGTTTGTTGATTGGACATAGAAATTGTTATTTTCAATATTAAATGTTTTCAATTTATACCAAATTAATAAATTATTTATGCTCATTGAATCATTGATAATAATTATTATTACCCATCCTGATTCCTAACAAGTAAAAAACTAGATGTTATAACTTTTATACACTATTATATTACTGTGCATATAAAAAGTGTATGATTTCGTTTGCATATCAGTAGTGTGTATAAATATGAATGCTTTTTCAGCTAACAGCTAGGTGAGTTACTCGATACTACTTTGTGTACTACATTTAGGAATAAATGCTTTGGTGTCATGTTTTCCACTGTAAAACATAAACTCATCCTTCCCTTCCAGTATTTATAACAAATACTTTTCTTTTACAATTAACCAGGCCAGGTGCATGATTTGTATGAATGTATTAACATTAACTAAACTACTAGCTAGGTAAAAATAAAAAGCAAATTGTGGATTTATAGGTGTTGCTTTCACCGTAACTACTGTCCTGACCTATAAAAAATGAAATTGCATAATATAGTATCCCAGTTTTTTAACAACCTTCTGCGAATTAACAATGTCCCATTTCTTTTTACGGTCTAATAGCTTGCTGACTTTCAAGAAGGCAGGTCTATATATTGTTCACAAGTCACAATATATCAAATTAAATACATTTCTATGCACACTTTATTGCTTACATTGAGCAGGGTTTTACTGTTATACTCTTGTTTTCTGTTTATTTGGTAGGTGGTGTGTATTGCGATGTAAGACTACATATTTTTTTTGAGCAGCGTAGGCAGCCTGCGTTTAATGTGTTTGGTCTACTACTGACAGTCTAACAGTAGCAGCTATTAGTAGTAGCATTAATAGTAAGGATGGTAGTAGTAGCAACACTTGCTGATAGTATAAGGGCCCTGTTAGCAAGTGTTTTTTCAGGAGTTATTTATAAGCATTCTTATTGCAGTGTAAGTGAAGCAGAAGTATTGTTTATCCCAATCAAGGAAACACCAATACAATGGCACTGATTCAGGCCCGATGTGCTGCTATGATGTGCTCATTATATGGAATTTACTCCATGCCAAACTTTATGTACTCAGTAGACTGTATTATCTTTTTCTTGTTTTACGCAATCAGCTTTGAACGTTGCCTGATGTGTTTTAGAACAAAAATGAAAAGTATTGATTTGTATATATATTTGTTTTTTTATCCTAAAAGGCTCCAAAATTCATCAATTTTCACCAGATGCGCTGTGGGGGTTTCAGCGGCCGGGGCGCTGCCCCGGACCTTCTGGACCCCCGGCCTCATTTCGGCGGAAGATACAAAACCTCCCTCTTTTTTATCCCTGTTACTTGGTCAGTATGACCAGCATCGTCCTCAAATTAGGCGTAAACACATAAGCGCTAAAACTGAAGGACAGTTTTAGTGGTATACCATAGTTACCTTATGCTTTGCAGAATTGACATGTGAGATACTCCTATCTTTAAATATATGATTGATATCTATATCACAAACTGTACAGTGTAATTTATCTGCAACAGCTTCAAAGTGTTCATCCTTAAATTGTAAAAGTCTGGCTGCTACAGTGGATCCTGCTTTACTCCTTTTCCTTTCTCCTTTTGTTTCAGCCTGTGAATGAGAAAAATTGATTTACTGACCTGTATCGCTTCCTATCAAAAAACTACAGTTGACATTGGATCCTATAAATGTGATTTTGCCATTTTTTTCCAGTCTGTACATTTTATGAACCACCGAGAGTTTTTGCGAACTTATGCAAGCTCAAGTTGATAGAAGCAACTTTCCATTTAGCTAAAATGAACGAGCATATATCAATTACCAGCAAAAAAAAAGACAGTTGTTTACTGGTAGCTAGGATGAAGCAAGTCTTACCGTTTCTTTTGTTTCGTCCAAGTCTGTTTTATCATCTGGTACAAACATACTTGTATTGTCTAAAATCTGCACAGTCCTTGGTATAAAGCAAATAATTCTAGTAAACAGAGTTGGAGGAATTTATATTTTTGAGTGAATTTAGTGAAATACTCATAGCAAAACATACCCAAATAACCATTTTTTGCTATCCATTTACTGAGAGTTTGATAGGAACAACGAAATTTTTCTAGAATTTAAAGTTTCAGCAAAAATTCAACTGTGCGGCCTCTTATCAATTAAAATACCATTCACAGTTGATCAAATGAAATCAATTTTGCCAAATTTGCGTCTCACTCTTTTTGTAATAGATTTGCCTCTTCTATTAGCTACACAACGGATTCTCTACCTCTCTCTCTTCCACTCCTTTCTCTCTATCTCCAACGACGTTAACAACTCACGAGTCCTCGACTCAAACGTAGTAGAAATGTGTTTATCAGAATAGAGACTTTATTATATTCACAAGCAAAAGGGTACTTATACTTCAACAACTCTACAACAACTGCCTGCCCAAGGCACAGCAGCTCTATTTATAGAGAAAAAGGTACAACTTCATTACCTTATTAGGCACAACGAATCACAATACAGAGTACAAGGCAATTGCCAATGGTAATATATAATACATAATCATAACAATAAACAGTCCAATCATGTAGCAGGCACATGGTGTTTTGCCCTGGGCACTTATTGCTGCTCTTTTTGGTAGCTGGTGACTTTCCAGTCCTTATAAGGGTAGACCATATCCTATCCTGTGATCCTGGGAGAAGGATTTGCTCCGATTTCGATTCTGATTGTTGCATCGCATTCAGGAGACCTCAGGCTATCTGAATCAACATGGTTGGATCCCGGGTCGGGGTCGGGGTAGGTTCGGGGTCAGTTCGGGGTAGCTAATTTTACTATATATAGGGGAATAGGGTTTGGGGACAACTGATATCCATTTTTCAGGGGATTCGGAGAATCTCCGGGGGGGGGGGGGGGGTAAAGTTCTGGGGGGATAATGACTTATGACTAAGGTCACCAGGGGTGTAAGGGGGGGGGGGGGGTTTGGGGGGGGGGGGGGTTAACACTACCTATCACATAAATCTCCCACATTTTACAGTATGAAATTCAAAATACCCAAGCAGCCATTTTCGCCATCCACTTATTGAGAGTTTGATAGAAATAACAGTTTGAGTTTAGAATTTAAACTTTCAGCAAAGATTTGATAAATAGTGTGTGTCTCTTATCAACAAAATACCATTCACAGTTGATCTAATGAAATCAATTTAGAAAAATTTTACACTATGAGTTACAGAATATTTTACAAAATGATTTAAATTTTACTCAATACAAGTAACTTGCCTTTAGTGTGAATGAGTGAGCTTATTTCAATGACCAAAAAATAAATTGAATGGTTTATTGAAAGCTAGGCTAAAGGGAGTCTTACCACTTTCTCTGGTCGATCTGAGTCTGTCCCATCACCTGGAGTGAATGTAGTTGTGGCGCCTAAAATCTGTAACACTTATTGATAAAAACTGACAATTTGCTTAAGGTGATTTACCAAAACTTCAATGATTCAGTGATTTTCATAAAGTAAATGCAATGACACATACCCAACCACCATTTTTGGCTATCCAGTTATTTAGAGTTTGACCAGATGGAGGAATATTTGTGGAACTGAAATGCGCAGCAAGATATTTCACAAGTACCAAGTGTCTTTCATCATGCGCTACTATTGATGTCAGTAGTTCGAGCAGCTGAAACAATCACATTGAATCTTTTCCACACTGTTCATATAAGTATTGACAAAAGTAGGTCAACAGATATAACAGAGGTTGATGAGTTTGTGCTGGTTCTTACTGCTACTATTCTCTGCCAGGTTATTTTTTCATAGAATACTTCTTCAATTAATTGCTGAAGAGCAGCTTTCATTGCAAATCTTGGCCACAGAATGCAACATTTACCAGCTTCTTGTATAAATGTGTGATCATCAGTATGAAGTTGTTTTAGCACTACCAAAAGTATAAAAACATCAGTTACGTTAGTGTGATTTATTTGATTACACTGTATTATAGTTTTTCTAAAATAGTTATCCAACCTGCATTAGTTAGAGCATTGCAGTAACATGCTCTTATTTCTGTTGGGATGGATTGCTTTTGTAGCAGATATCTTTGAAACATGAATTGGTGTTTTTTATATGCTCTTGTAGAATAAACTGGACTTGTCCTCAACCTGTGTGTTTAAACAGTTCACTAACTGGCAGTTTCACAAACAAAGTTTGGGGTAGCATTTAATCAATGGGCCATTTTAGTGTTTCAACGCACTGAATTGAGAAAAATTTGATAAACAGGTTTCTCCTCGAATGTTTACTTATGAGAGTAGGAGAGTGTTCACATTTTACAAATTTTCTTGCAAGAGTTTTTTCCCTTTTTAATGTTGTTATTTATAGTTGTAGCCAAACAATCACAATTTTCTTAGCTCAGGTTAAAAAGCAGTTAATCATCGCGAAATTATCGTTGATTAGAAAAAACGTGCATCGTTTCCTAGAAAGACTCAAGATTCATTTAAAACGCTATTGAGACTCAAGGTTTACCGAGTAAAAACTCTTTGAACGGCTATGGCACACCAACGATAAGGCAGCGTTCATCATGCAAGCTTTGCATCAATAAACTATACCGTACGTTAGTTTAGCTGCTACAACTAACTTAAATGTCTGGGGTCTTTTTGTTCAATAAAAAGTGACTAATAATTTTTCTTGTGAGCAAAAAAGATGAAACTGCAAGGCATACTCAAAGGTTGTGAACACTACAGATCCATAATATAAAGATTCATATATAGCCGCCTGGGTGACACTGGTTTCAAAGCACTTCATTCTCGGCATCATTTAATATTATTTTAGTGTTATATAATACTAATTTTTATATATTTTGCTCATTATTATTATTACTCATTATGATTTCCATGTACAATATTGATATAATGGAAATAGATTGATCACAATAATGAAAAACAGAGCTATCATGTTAAAAAAATAAAGATTATTGTTTTAATTGATCAATAATGAATTGTTATGAAATAAACGTTTTCAACCGGACAGGTGTAAAGCTGTTTATTCTTTGACTCGCTACCACTATCTGTTACTTACCAATGCATCACGCTAATAGTATCAATCACGAATCAACTACTCAATAACCGTCGCCTATGAATTGCTTACACGTGTGAAATTACTGTTGCCCGCTACATTGAACATTGATATTTTATGCCCTCATACCTGATTCCGATCAATGGATATTATTCCATAATGTTATATAATAAAATTGAACGCCTAGATTGATGTGTTTGCCGTCAACTGCTGTGGATCCAAAATATGACTAATAACAGATGTTCATCGATCCAGGTCGCAAATACGGATATAGTTATTTTGGTTTGTTACAATACAGTATGTTCTATTACATATTACAATTAATCTAATTCTGATTGTTAATCTTTTCATTATTTATTATTGGTATTTTAAATGAATTTTGTTACTTCTATTTGCCTGAGACTTACATTAATATTAGTTAGTGTACTTGGCTAGGTAATAATAATACTATCGACAATTGTATAACTTGATGATTTTTGTAAGCAATTAAATTTTTGAGTCACCTAATTTATTGCAATAGATGAAGGTCAAAGTGCTGTTTATAAAATGATAACAAAAATTTGCAACTATTATCCAACTACTTTGACATAGTTAATGGATTTAGAACTAATAAACAAAATATGTTCATTATTTTATAAAGTTGTCATGTAGCAACTGTCTATATTTACTCATTTACAGACTGAACAGCAGTGTTCCAGTATTTAATTAAAAAGGCATATACCCACAGTGACAAAGCTCTTTTTAATGTTGTAGATGGTATGAATGAGGGTCATTTGAAAGCTAGTTTCAGAGTTACTATAAGTAAGTTATGCTACAAAAATTTGTTGTCACTGAGGCTAGTTTGTCCTTAACAAGTACTAAGCGTATAAGTACAAGTATTGTAATAAAATTTGCCTAGTGCGGACAGCAGTTAGATAGTGTCCCTACTGTTTTATTAGTAGTGCACACGGGAGTGAATGTGAAGGTGCTAGCTAGACAAGCACAAGCTTATCTGGTTGAAAGCACAAATACCTTATTCAGGTGAAGAAAATTATCCAGGCATCCTCTCTTAGTCAAGACCAACGCGCTGAGGATTACGAGCTAAGGACGCCAGATAGCCTGCACTACCAGCCTATTTGCACTCTGTATTATCGTGCTGTTATTTCTATACAGTATGGGTACTTCCTAACAGTTGTCAACGAAAGCATTATTGAAATCACAACAGAATTATTTACAATATTTCGCTGTGGGATGTGCTGATCACTTCTTCGCTACCCGCAATACTGTGGTAGATTTCAGTGCACTCTAGTGGTAAACGGGTAGTTTACACTAGGAACCTTATGAAGCAATGCGCTAGGCTTCTGCTCACAGCATTTGGTTAATGGCTGTTGGGTAGGAAGTCATACTGTGCCGGTAGCATGGTAAGCAGGGCCGGTATTGACCCCTGCAGGGTCGGTAGTGACCTCTACCGACCCGGTACAGCTGTACTGGGCCGGCACAAGATGGCCGCCTTAGACGAGGATCTGTAAAGATGTCTAGGAACTGAGTCAAGGTCGTAAACAGGAAGTGTCTACCCCTAAAGTACCAACTTAGTGGACCTGATTCTATATACAGCCTGTGGACCCTGTAGGAGATGTCATTGGACAGTTGGGAGAAAAGACTCCGCCTTTAGCCACTTGGCACCTCCTTGTATTATCTTGCATTGCATTGTGATTGGTTAAGTATTTATATAATTGATATCATTGGTTGCATTACTTCCTGTGCATTGTATCTTATATGTTTTGTGTTCCTTAGCTCTCCTATAAAAGGAGAGCTCCTACTGATAATCAGTGCATTCATTACAATGAGCCATAGCATGTATTCTTATATTGCTAACCACCTAGAGGAATAATTACCCTCAGGACTGCTTTGTAATAAAGCCACTATAGCAAACACTACTCGGTACTGTTTGTCTGAGCCATGGGCTCTTGCCTTACCGGGTAATTCGGTTGCCCTATACAGTTGTCACTGTCGGTCAGTACAGTGTCCCCTCTGGAGAGAGGTAGAATACTCGAGACTAGTGGATGTCCGTGGTAACAGACCGGAATCCATTACATTGGTGGCAGCAGTGGGATAAACGGTACCTTCCCACGCTGTGCTCTTTCACGCTACCCTCTGGCCCTGCGAATGCACTGCAGGCCAGCTACCACTGAGGAAGGAGAAGTGATCTACCGGGTGTAGATCTGGAGAGAGGAGGAGAAATTGATCTACCGAAGTAGTAGATCGGAAGAGCAATTGACGCAAGATACTACCGGATTTCTCTGCAGGTTCGTTTGAGTGCGCTCCGAACTGCAGCAGCTATCCCGGCACAGTATCCACTACTAAAGGCTGTCTGCATCAACCGTAGAGCTTGCTCCGTTTGCAGCAGTCCAGTACAGACGCTACCGTATCTTCTACAGGCTCGTAGAGTTCGCTCCGACCTGGACATAGAGATACCGGCACTGTGCGAAAAGAAGAGAGAGTCGTGTATCCGCTATACAGACTCAGCTACCAGAGGTTACTCAGCTTGGAGTGCTACTCAGCTGGTAACAGTGACCCCGGCACTGTATCCATTTACAGTGTCACTACACTACTGCCTGTAGGCCCGTAGAGCTTCGCTCCGCCCTGCAGCAGTACAAGAAGTTTCGTAACGGTTGTTACAAGCGACGGAGTGCCAGATACTGCCACAGTATCCATTGGACCAACCCCTAGATCTGCTAGAGCCACTGGAAACACAGCTACCGACCCGGATCTAACCTATACCGGCCCGGGATCCAGTTGTACTGACCATTTCTTAGATTTGAGTTGAGATCACTCTTCTATCTGCAAAGAATGGCCAACCAGAGAGCACGCAGCGCTGGTCGAGCACCCGCTGGCAACCCAGAAGCTACAGCCATTGATAGATTGACCGAAGCATTGACGGCTATGATGAGGCCCAACCAAGACAATGCACCGGCTAGACTAAAGGCTCCGAAGTTCGACGGCGAAGGAGACGTCGAGTACTTCATCAGCCGATTCATTGAGGTAGCCGAAATGAATGAGTGGCCAGAGAACACGGCCATGTTATACCTAAGGGATGCATTACGAGGTAAAGCATTGGACTGTGGAAAGCCTCCACAACTGCAGGGTATCTTTGCTGCACTACGAGCACGTTTTGGGCTAACACCCAGGGAAGCTATGTCCCGGCTGACCAGCCTACGCCGCCAACACAAGACGTCGCTCCAAGAGCATGCAAGTGAGGTAGAGCGCCTAGTGCGCGTTGCGTATGCAGATCTACCTCACCGACCCATGCAGAGGATGATGCTGGATATCTTCAGCACCACGGTTGGAAATGCTTACCTGCAAAGGCACTTGTTGGCCATGCAGCCCATTGACATTGCAGAAGCAGTCAGGGCCGGCAACGAGTATATGCAGATAAAGACACCGTTTGAGGAGCGCCAGGCTCATGTACGGATGTTGGAAGAGGATGCCGACGAGGAGGAAGAGGAATGGATGAGGACGGTTGCCAAGGGCCCGTCTCAACGTGTCTCCACCACTACTGCCGTACAGCAGACACACCACACCCCTACACCTGCCATACCGGATCCTATGACAACAGTCATGGACAGCCTAAAGCTACTAACAGAAGAGCTACGGTCGCTGAGAGCGGCAAGACAAGCAGCTCACCTTGCAAACAATCCCAGACAGACGGGAAACGGCCGGCGCCCGCAGTAGCGCCACCGGCAGCTGACTGCAGCTGGGCAAGCCGGACCACACCCGCAACCCCTTATAGTCCTGGAACTCTGAAGAAGAGTGGACAACCTCCCAAGGTACAACCGACAGCAACCAACCACAGCTGGACAAGCCAAACGACTCCTGATGCCCCGTACAGTCCTGGAACTCTGAAGAAGAGTGGACAACCCCCCAAGAGAGCGCCAATACCCGCTGACTGCAGCTGGACAACTCCTGACACCCCGTACAGTCCTGGAACTCTGAAGAAG